>MU158840.1:262806-300384 GCA_015888305.1 Antheraea pernyi | reverse complement strand
ATTCTTTTAACCTCTACTTCCCTGGGAGCCATAGGCTCTCCTGTCCGTTTCTTAGCCGCCGTAAACTCGTACACGGCGGCTAATACCTCCGCCTCTAGCTCCCAGGGAAGGGAGCCGGCCAGCACCATGGCCGCCGCCGAGGACACCGTTCGGTAACCTCGTATTACCCTCAACGCCACTGTACGCTGCGCGGCACGCAGTGCACGAATGTTGGTGGCGTTGAGGGCGTCCACCCATAACGGTGCTCCGTAGGCGGCCATGGACCGCACCACCCCCATGTAAAGGCGTCGGCAAGCGGCGCCCGGCCCCCCCGTGTTGGGGAGGAGTCGTCCGAGCGCCGCTGCCGCCTTGACTATGCGCGGTCCGAGCCCCTTGAAGTGGGGCTCGAACCGCCAGCGTCCGTCCAGGGTGAGGCCCAGATACTTCATCTGGGTCCCCACCCTGACACGGACACCCTCCACATATATGTGGGCCCCTGGAGGCGGCCCTCGCCGAGGCCCATGGAACATTAGGGCGTCGGTTTTATCGAGGGCCACCTCGAGGCCCAGCCTTCTGATGCGCCCGACCACGAGAGTCACGGCCTCCGTGGCCAGGCGCAACAGCTCTTTTATTTCCCCCCCACGGGCCACGACTAAGGTGTCATCCGCGTAGCAAATAAGGCGCGCTCCAGAAGGGAGCGCGCCGAGGAGCACCCAGTCGTAGCCCATGTTCCACAGGAGCGGGCCTAAGGCCGACCCCTGTGGAACCTCGCGCGCCGTATCGCGTCGGACCATCTGCCCTCTGGCGTTAATAAACCTATCTGAGCTAAGCTAAGCTAACTATTAATACATATATGAGTTGTTGAAACATATATGTGTACCAAGCATACTTATCTCAACAACTCTTATATACTCGTATATTTCGTATCGGATAATTTTGTAAAATATTGCAGTTTGATAAGGGAAAAAAAACTCTTCCACTTGCATTTGCGTGCACGTGTGTGGAGGTGGTATGTGTAATGTTTTGTCATGAAATATTATCTAAATAACTATTATATAGATTCTCTACTATAGAATAGTTATTGCTGCGCCCATTTTTAAGAGGTAGTGCAGAAGTAGTTAGTTCTATTTAGATGACAACAAGAACGAACTAGTTTACAGTTGACTGCATGTTTTTGAAAAAAAGGTGTTTTATTTTCAATTTAATCATAGAATTCGTTCTTCATTTCTACTTGCATTTTGTAAGTAAATCAAATTAAATAGTCATTTTATATTTAAATTGTTTTTCTGTTGTAACGATTTATTTAACGATCGATCACGCAATGTAATATTAATCGATTTTATATAATATCCATCGCCTCATCTCTATTGTATGCATTCTTGTTTGTTTTGTGCAAGTAATAAATGTCCACGGATTGAGCAGCGGTCAAGAAAGGTTGTTGGTAAATATAATATCTAGTCAAAATAGAGATTCGCTTCGGTAAGGATGATTATAGAATCAGCCAGCATTCATAACAGCAATAAATATGACGATACAACTTTACACACGACCATTCTTGTTTGTTTATATTCTGCTAATTGCGTAACTGACATATGTAGAAGATACTATATACCCGCAGTTTCGTACGCGTTTGTTATCTTTTATTATAATAATTATTTATTATATTAGGTCTTTACCTATGAAATTGCCGTTTTGTATGAAAAAAATGAAACGATTTCTTTTCATGTATTTTTTATTTGTATTAATCGAAGTAATCACCCATGCAATCAATGCATCTTTGCCAACGCAGTGGCAGTTTATTGATGCCCTTCTTAAAGAAATCAGCTGGACGGGATGCAACAAATTCTTCAAAGGCATTTTGTACTGCCTCTCGGATATTGAATTTTTTTACGCCAAGGAGTTATATCCAAATTCTGGAAAAAGTAGTAGTCTGTAGGCGCATGGTCTGGTGAGTAGGGCGGATTACGGAGAAGTTCCAACCCCAGTTCATGCAACTTGGAGACCGTCTGCTGTGCAGTATGAGGTCGCGCGTTGTCGTGCAGGAGAGCAGCGGAGACTAGCGATTGACCAATGCTGGTTGGAGTTCTGCCAGCTTCTCCATCATTGTGTTCAGTTCTTCAAAGTACACATCTGCAGTAATGCTTACTCCGTTTGGTAAGAAGCTGTAATGAATCACACCGGCGCTAAACCACCTAACAGTGACCATCACTTTCCTAGGGGTAAATTTTCGTTTAGGGCATTGTTTAAGTGCTGAACCAGGATCCAACCAATTGCTGAGAGCTTGCGGTTAACAAACAGAATCCATTTTTCATCGCAGGTAACAATGCGGTTCAAAATTCCTTCATTTGCGTGTCTGTTGAGCAGTGGAAGGAACGTCTCGACGCGTACTTCGCGCTGGCGATCATTGAGTTCGTGGGGCACCCATATGTCAAGCTTTTTTACCTTGCCAATTTGACGCAAATAGACCAATATTGTTTTGACGCTAACGTCGAAAGCTGCTGCTAATTCAACCGTAGATTGTGTATCATCAGCTTCCACAATCGCCTTTAATTCGTCATTGTCGATCAAAGTCTTCGGACCAGCGCGAGGTTCATTTTTCAGGTCGAAATTCCCAGAACGGAAGCAAACCAATAACAGGTGGTGCATTGGCTTGTAGTGTTAGCTCCGTAAACATCGTTGATGTTGCGTGCCGCTTGTGCCGCGTTGCTGCCCCGACGGTACTCATATTCCATAATTATTCGAATTTTTAACGTATCCACGATGACAAAAAAAATTGAAATGCGATGAAAATGTAACACCAACGATTGCTAGTGCTAGCTATTGCTAGTGTCTATGGACGGTGGTGATCACTTAATATCAGGTGATACACATGTTCTTTCGCCTCCTATTATATAATTTTTTTCGTTTTGTGTTACATACAGCAAATCCATGAAGAGGTATAAATTACAATGAATGAATGAATGAAACTCAGGTGTTGCAGTTTTTATGCTGACCTGTGAGGCGGTATAGAAGGAAGATTTATCAACCAAACACAAAACTTCAAGCACCGCTTCTGGTCTTATAGATCTTCAGTTATAGGTACTTTGCAGATCATACGAGATATACGAATTTGTGTATATTTTACGCTTTATTTAACAAATAAGGTATAATAAATGCAAAGTAAGTAAGAAAAATTAAACTAATATGTTGTTTGAATTGACTCGGCGATATATACTGACGAAGTTATATAAATATGTGTGCATATAATATTGTTAAAGAAATTACGAACAGTAATATATTATGTGAATACACATTTGTTACATAGTTTTGTGTAAAATATCGTTGCATTCGCACAACAAAATCGGCGACGTGACAATGTGCCCGCGATAAACATCAATTTGAATAGAAAATTACAAAAAATAAATTTGCGTATATATTTTTTCCATCGCATTTCTCTTCATTTTACAAATGTTCGCTTGAATGTTTCATTTTCTTTTCTCATAACTATTATAGTATCGTTATTGCCAAAATCTTTCAATGTCGATCGAGAATATGTCTGAAATACATGTTGCTTGAATTTTGTTTCTAATATATTTGATAAGGCTCCTAAACTTAATTACAGGATAACATGCAGTATATTTATTCTAAACAATCCTTTCCCTCCTTTCACCATTGTCCGTGATTTTGCCAGACTTACTAGCTCTTATCCTCGTCTGTAATCATCTACAGATTACCAAAGAATCTTACCCGTTATTCATTTACGAAAACAGAAATAAAAATATCTGTCATCACAAAAAGTCAAAATATCGTAAATACTTATTTTAGTATTTCATTGATGAAGGTGTTATTTTGCGGAAATGTACGAGTATAACTTAATATTATAGTGTACGTTACTTTGCACGTCCGCCTGGGATTGATTGGTCGTTACTACGTCTCACTGCAGCAAGAAGACGTTTTTTTCTGCGCTAGGTGTACCTGAAAAAGTTAATTCTGAAACTAGTAATAGAAAGAGCGAAATATTAATAACTGAAACAACCAAAATAATTAAAACGACTTCTTGGATGACGGCTGAAGCTTTATTGTACATTTACAATAACCACAATCGATTACACGTGTTTCGCTCCGTCATGGAGCATCTTCAGGCCGAAGTTGACACTTCCGATGCTAGCTCGCAGATATTTTATAATTACATATGTGTCAACTGACGTCACGTTCAACCGCCTACCAAGGACGCATTTTAATTATTTTGTTAGTTTCAAGTATTCATATTTCGCTCTTTCTATTACTAGTTTCAGATTTAACTTTTTGAGGTACACTTCATGCAAATAGAATCAAACGTTTTTTGTTGCAGTGTGACATGGTAGTGGCCAATCAATTCCAGGCGGAAGTGCAAAGTAACGTCCACTATAATATAATATGTAAATTGTTTTTGAATACTATTTTTGATTTCCCATTGCTAGCTTCCACCAAATTTGAGTTAACCATTAGAAGTTCTACAACAAGTCAACGAAATGTACGAATTTCCGAAAACCTAGGTCTAGATATGTTAATTCAATTGTAAAATAGGTTGATGGACATATACATACACTGACCAAAAATTATTCATACGTACTTTTTTTAAGTTAATTTACACTACTTTTATCCTTTTTCTATAAGAAGTCCCTGAACTGCATAGAAATGTATTTTCCTTTAAATATTTCTAGGTAGGTATATGAACATACACATAAGGTCAGAATTGATCTGAAATTATATTTTATACTGTTAAATATTTAAATGTTTTACAGTTAGCAAAATTGTGTAAACGGTAAATACTATGTTGCCTTATTGATTCTCATTTATAAAACAATTAAATATCTATAAATATATTAGAACTTTAGTATGACAATACCAAAACTAATAAATTTGAAGTAGTAAGTTATAGTGCAGAGAAATGTGGGTTGAATTCGATACATTTGCATAAAATAAAAATGTCCGTTTTGCCCGCATTAATCTACGAAATAACTAATCTGATTCAATTGAAAATTTTAGTGAAAGATAGAGGGCTTTTTGGAATATTATCTATGCTACTTATGATTACGCTTTTCATATGGATTAAGTAGCAGGAATTAGATTTAACGGAGGTATTTGTAAATTTATAAAAAGTTTCTAGTAGTTATGTAATAATGATATAACTACAGTAAAATATTGGAGATAGCTTAAAATTTAACTACATAAGTACGTATTTGAGTAAATAATAAAATCATTTTCATTAGAACGAAGACACGTGCACCGGTTAGTTAACATATCTGTGCTTAGAATAAACATAATTCATAACAAGAGCGTACTCTTTTCGCAACTCTATTAGTTAGATTACTTTAACACCTAAACGCTTGATATATGATGTTATCCCATTTTTTCTGAGCTCCCATCCGAGCGGGTTATCTTTGCAATATCTCTAAGTATGCCCTGATAAATATCTTCGCTAATAAACGCTAAGACGTAATAAATCTTTTTAGCGTGATGTTGAAACTGTATAGTGCAGGCGAAGCGGTGTTACCAAGTCAATAAACCTGATTAAACGAAATATTGATGCTAAATTAAGAATAGATCACAATTTAAAACAACAGTAATGTATTAGAACATTTACGCCAGTTTTATACACTCAGCATTATCACAAGCTTTTGATGGTAGGACTTGTTCTAAGTCCGGTTGGCTAACTACCACCTTCAAGGTGGAAATCTGTTCCCAAGTACTTCGGTCTGTTCTGTCAGCTGCACTTGAGGGCCAGTCCATCTCTAGTTTTAGTGTGTTTACCATGTTAGACTACATTGTCATTTGTAAATGCGATTGTAGTCAAACGTAGTTTATAAAGTATTTTAAAAAGAAGTCTTTAATAAAAGCTTAATTGTTTTTACATACTTTGTTTAAACTTTAATCGAACAAGCAACCAAGTTATATCCCGAAGGGTCATCAGTGTTGTCAGTTTTTGACAATATTCGACTTTTTGACAATATAGAAGTAGAATGGAAACTTTAATAAAATGAAAATCACTTTAACCACAAATATTGAAACCAAAACATTCTACAAGGTTATTTTCTCCGACTTATTTCAAATACATTCCACGAATACCTGGAGCATATCTTTCATTCTCTTATATTTCCCACAAGTAGTGTTAGTACGTTTTTCATTAAATGTTTTGTGCGCTCTTCAATGCTGCATATGAGAAATATTCAAGCTATATTTCTCTATACTTATTTAAAATAATATACGTAGAAAAGCGAAATTAGTATATCAAGAGCTTTATTCTAAAAGCAATTGCAACAAAATACGATAAAATTCTGATGTGAATATAGAAAAGTTTGTAATCAAAAAACTATTTATTTACTACTGGGGACTACAGTGCAGATAAATTATTTCGTAATCCATACATTTTAATGAAATTGGAGTGTCTGTTATTGTCCAGACGTAACTTTAAATCAATATTAGAATTGTACAGGTTAAGGAGTTACAAAGATACAATTTAAAAGAATTTGTGTAGATAAAAGTAACCATTTATAGGAATAATTTTGTAATCAATAGTATAATATTAAACACAAATTATATACCTATATTTTAAATACTACATCATATAAAAAAATATTTACAATTCTATTTAATTATTATTATGTGTAATATGAAAAATATAATTGTTGGGACAATGCACTCCTTGTTAGATAGTAAACGTATACACAAATCAATTCGTTACTTTTCCTAACTATTCAATGCGATTAAAGAATAATTAATTTCAAAAAATTAAAAAAACGCAATTCATATAGAACACATAGCTCCCATTAAACAGCAAAATGATTTAGGCACAGGAGTAATAATTTGGGAGCACAAGCTTATCGACAATATAACGATAGATTTAACTTATAGTAATTTGCAATGAAATAATATGAAAACATCTTACGAAACAAATATTAAGGAAAACAATATGTACGCGTATTTAATGAAAGTTAAACAATTTTGGCTTCACCTTTGAAAACAAAACAATTTATATAGACGTTCTAAACAGATGTGACGTGTAAACATCCCACTACGCAATAACACTTGCTGAACTCGTAAAGTTTCTGTGCAATTCTCACGGAGACACCTGTTAGCGAATGCGTTTGCCTAACGACTTCATGGCAATCGAAAATTGGCAATCGACACGTTGGAATCCCATTTACATATTTTTCGTCCGAGTCGACGGCTTTTTATTGGATACGTGGATAAATTAGTTTGTTTGTGTCTACGCGTGTAAAAAGGAACAAAATTGTACGGTAGCAAATGTAATAGTTTTCGAGATCCGTATTTTTAAATGTTCATTGAATATTTCTTTACTGCTGACTCCTGGAAATGATTGACTGCTTTCGCGTCTGTCTGTACTAAAAAGCGTTTGCTTTGATGATCTGAGTATACCTACTCCTTGGGAGGACAAAACACGTGTACAATGATCAATTCTGGACGTTACGTTTTATCGGCAATTTGTTTTTCGCTCTATGACGACATAACGTCAGTTTCGGATCAATCTGTGGTGTTGTTTCATTTACTTATGTACCGTTATAAGCAAGGATGGTACCAATCGAGCAATCGCAGGATTCCAGGATTAATTTTTTGATTAAATGATTATAAAGGTATAGTTTGCTTTTATTGGAGGCTTTAGTGTTAATTTTCTTCAATAAAGAATTAAGAACTCTATCATTGAAGGAATTTGAAATCGATTGCGTTAGAGGAAGAAGCGAGAAGCAATCTAAACATGTTCACTAGCAGATTAAACTTCAAAACCCTTTGAGCAGTTCGAACGTCTATAGCCCTGTTGCAATTTTAAAGAACTTCTAGCAGGTCGCAGGTAATGGTCACGCTCATGTACTGTTATAAGTTCACAACACTATAAGCAGGGAAGTAATTCTAGTAGAATTTAAATGAGAACTATATAAAGATATATGTGTATCTTTTGTAAGCAAAAAAAAGAAAAGAAAAAAAATAAAGTGAACTCAAAACAAATTGATCATCAAAGATTAGATTACGTTAGATAATTAGTTTAAGTGAAACCAAAAGTATTTCCTTAATTGAGTTGTTGATATTTTTATTATATAGATTATAGAGAATATAGTTTACTGAGAATGTGCTTATAGTACACACCCATCTGGCTTATGACTAATTACTTTAAAATTGAAAATGTATCACTAAACAATAATACATTGTCTTGTACCTACATCTAGTAACGCTTAAAAGAATAGCGAAAAGTTGGATTTTACAGACTTTTCTGCCGGCTGGTCTTAGTTTTTACAGCAAAAAACAGTGCATGTTATCCAACATTAAATTCAAATTAAAGTATATTATAATATAAGTGGTTGTGAAGTTTAGTAAAAGGATTGTGTTGATTTAAGCTCCATAATAAAACTAGAGCTGGTCATCACGCCATTTTAAATGTTGCGCATTTATTTGTTCCAATATTCCAAGTTGTTTAAACACAGAAGAATTCTGAACATACTGTTCCCTCTACTGTGGCTGCAATGAGAGGCGTAAATACAACATCCGAGCCGCGGTTAGACAAATTTATTGTTGGAAAATATAACGATATGGTATATTATGTGATCTTTACAAGAATAGAGTAGCCGATATTACTTGCACATGATATTTTGTTCTTGCGCCTACTTTACATACTTTGTGCGAGAGCGTTAATAATATTGGATTTTGTTTGGAATCCCCAAAATATGTAGCTGGAGTTGTTTTGGAATTAGATATATTTTTGTATTTTATTTTCGGTTCTAGCACCGGATTAGTTAATTTAGAATCTTGTATATATATTTTTAATTTAAAGAAAAGTATTATACAACAGGAAAAATAATTGAAACGAACACGATAAAAAAAGGAATTAGACATTGTTAAGCCTAAAACTCTATAACTAAGATGGTGGTATCGAAAAAATTTGACAAGGAATATGGACGATGGTAATTGATATATATTATAATGTATAACAAATATTGATAACAACAATTCGGGTATAATTTTTATTAGTAAATATCATGTTAAATAATGAATACAGGATAACAATTAAAAATAATAGGTTTCGATACTTAATTTCAATAATTAAAACGAAATGTTTTTTTTATACCCTTTATATATACATACAGCTCGAATAACGTCAGTCATTATTTTTTATTTATTAATGTGACCATCATCTTATTGAAACTTGGGTATATTTGTGCCTTGAATAGGACGCAAGAAATAATAAGCGTCACCTTTAGATAAATTATTAACAATTTAGAAACGAATACTTTAGATTATGGTAATAAAATGTTGAAAAACGTTGCGCAAAGTGCACCTCGCCACAGAGAACAAAAACATATTTACACTTATATAAGATCTCGTCAATATTTCCCGAAGGGTATCAAAAAGCTAATGTTTTTCCCAAACGTATACATAAATAAAGTGCGTGTGAGAGATTATAGAGCGTGATTTGTACACATCACTCGACGATTAAGAGTCGTTCAGATGCGCGGGCCGCGATGACAGCGTAATGCGCGATGATGATCGGCCCCGTGTGAACGCACTCTATGTTTACCTTGACCACAGAGTACACAATTCACACAGATTATTACACTAATTGATAATGTGATTGTATTTTTTTACGTATATTAAATACACTTCTTAAAGTATCCACTAAAGATTTTTGTGTAAACCACCTGTTAATACATTTTGAAATGAAATATACCCCTGTATATATATCTTTTTTAATTTGAATCGGTTCTAAACTAGAACACCACCGGAACATTGACAATAGCGCTGCCATATTAGAAGCATCAATTCTTTACATAAATAAGAACTATTATATTGATTGAAATAACAATAACTTGATCGTTATTGTTATTTTTGTGTTACTAAATTATTTTGGGGAAATTTGAGTAAATAGTATAATTGCTTTGAATTCCACAGTTTGTCACATAAAAGAGCGAGATGTCGTTGACCTGCACGCTTGAAGTCCGGTGAAGCTGTTAAGACCTTGCCAGGTCAATAGCGTAGTCAGTTCGAGAAAAAAAAATCTGCACGCGCTTCTATGTGGAAGCTATTATAAAGCGAAACTCTGCCCGGATAAATAGTCACATTTTAATCTACAGAGTGTTGATTGGCATTCCTATCTGACTGACTATAACGTATTATGTAACAGACATACACTTTCTATATATGTAGTCCGGTGAAGCTATTAAGACCTTGCTGGGTCAATAGCGTAGTCAGTTCGAAAAATAAAAACTTTCTATATAGAAACTTTATATCAATATAGCTATTTTTGTGTTAAGTACTTTCATACAACACATAGACATTTTAATGTCTTATTTATGATCTGTAGTACACCCTTTATGTATTTAATGTTTTTACATACTTTTATATCTTCTAAAAAATGCAGGAAAAAAGTTTTTACAAACAGAAGTGCAAATCCATTAATATAGGCCATCCTTAAGCGTTTACTGTCCGAATATAAATATTAAATCAAAAATATTACTTAAGTCGTAGATTCTCTGAATTATAAACTTACTCTATGTAACTCGCTTCACTCAAAAACAATCGGGAAAAAAATCAGTTAGCATCATATTTAAACATGGGTACGCATGTCCGAGGGAGGATTGTGACTGATGCATCCTCATTGAAAGAGTGCCGGCTCTTTGGAACGCTGCCATGGGGTTTCTTTAAAAAATCACATAGAAAATTTCTTTTTATTTGTAAATTTTTATATTTAAGTTTTTTTATTGTTGCCTGACTACACTACTCCTGAAAACCTTCACGAACTAAACTACAGTAGCGTACACTATCAAATCTGTAAAGAGATTGAGATGCAAGTGAAGGAAAACTTAGAAATGATCCGTTGATGATGGAGTACGCCAAGAACAGCATCGAAAGAGAGTCGTTGATGAGTAGTATGCGAAGTAGTTGCCGGAACATTGGTATTTGTCACAGCATTTGTTCAGCTGAAGTTAAGAACCACCTTACCATGCATCATACACATGAAAAATATATGCTTTTAAATTCCTGGAGACTCTTATTCCAATATAACCGGCGTTGATGTGCGATCCGCTTGTACTTACCGAAGGAGTCGTGAACGTACTAATGATCAGAAGTATATATATACTCACTCTTCTGTCCCGTATGACTGATAGAGGCTAACTGAATGATACTGACTGATCTTTGGTCCTTACGTAATATTACGCCTGTACGGTTTATTATTATGATTAGTAAAGGTCTGACGGAATTTAGAGAATTAGTGAAAATAATAGTATTAAACTTTTAATTACAATTAAAATTAGGCCGTCTCGTAATATATAATAATTATGTCCAACTAGATTGCAACCTAATACGTC
Source organism: Antheraea pernyi (assembly GCA_015888305.1). Lineage (NCBI taxonomy): Eukaryota > Metazoa > Arthropoda > Insecta > Lepidoptera > Saturniidae > Antheraea > Antheraea pernyi. The sequence continues at coordinate 289,069 of MU158840.1, read as the reverse complement.
GGGTGTAACATAACATCACGCTTAGGTGTATAACGTTTCTGTATCAGCAGATGAATATCCAGTAATCGAGCGCGTGGAAGATTATCTGCTTCTGACAGGTTTTTTGCCAACAAGTGAACGGTGATAAGGCTATTAATGTGGCTCTCTTTCAGTTTGTCCACTTTCGATATCATCCAGCGTATCTGCGGTAGCTCAGAAACTTGCAGGCTTGCATGACAACGACCACTGTCGATGATCGATGTTGTTTTTAAATACCATTTCACTTACCACCAGTACTTTATTGCACTACCGTTAAACACCCTATTAATTGTAACTGTTAGTATAGTATGCATTTGGGAAAAGTAATAGAATAAAATCTTTTATAAACTAAATATTGATATAATTAGTTAACAGAAAATACTAGGACATCGTTATAATTATCAAAACACATGACAGTACATTGAATCCATTAGTCGGTTGTCATCTCTGCCGTCTACTGATTAATGACCTACAAGCGCGGTGACCAGATTTCGAAACGAAAATATCATTTTACATTTTGTAATTACCTATTATATACATATGTATATGTAGAATACGCGAAGACATGTCTTCAGCCGAGAACCATAAGGGCGTATGTCCGTACGTATGTAATTGTACGAAAAATAATTAAATATGAGAATGTATTTTCATATACGACCATATCAAGGCAACATTTAGCATAACCTATACTATCATAATTAAATTGCTAATATACAAAAAATATTACTCAGACTGAAGCGACAATGATCTTCACACAAAAGGCAGCCATCCTTCGTGACCTATTGGGTGATTGATTCTATAGCTGAGCGCTACAAGACTTTATATTAAAAGATGATGTTGCCCAAAATGGTAGGTAAAGCAATAAATTTATACAAAAACTTGCTCTCAAATGCGATTGAAAACATCAATACTGAGTCATCGTAGCTTCACAATTTATCTGAATACAGTGACCACTCTAAACCTTTCTTACTCAGTGCACATATTAAACTGTAGTCACAAATCACCGTGTAATTCCATCCGCAAAACAAACGCATACTTTTCTCAGAAAACGTATTAATACATACAAAACGCCCAGGTGTTTTCCACTCAACACCATAAACGTGTCTCCATTTAGCTCATGTTCATTTAACGCCTATAAACATACTACGTATTAACTTCAATTATTTAAAATGTAAAATCAACACTATTGTATTAGAGATGAAGTTCAAATTTCCATTGTGAGTGTTTCGGAAATCGAACACGTAAAACTAAAGATGCGTATGCTAATATAAACATTATAACGATAGGCATAAACGTTATATTTGTAACAGCAGTCTCGTTAAGGTGATGGAAAGGGTAAAGGCGCCACGTGTGGACCGTTTGCAAAAATGAAATATATAACAAAACATGTTTTTTACTAATAAAAAGCCGCGACAAGAGGTTAATGTACTCACTGATATATTTTATACACTTTGGCAATTGATTTAGGATTAATTCAAACGTTTTAATGTTCATCTTCAGTCTGTTATACGTAGTGGAGGTGGGCGTAGGTGAAATTTATTTTAAACTTATTTCAACTATGTACTCTAAAACTTTTTAAATGTTAATAATGTTTTAGTATTTATACATTATTTCCACAGTTTAAATATTACTTTATCTATATTAAATAGACAGAAGTGGTTTCAGTTAATGTTTGACTCAGAATTATACGTAGTTCATGCTAATATTTTATTTTTTAAAATAAATATCTCATATTAACTCAATCAATTATTTTGATTGCATTTTATTTTTTTAGGCCAGTAATCATACCTAAGTTAGCACAGTGACGACGGCTTGACTATTATTAGTAATACTCTTTCAACGACAGAGACTCTACACAATGATTGAAATGAAAACTGCTTCACCTACGAGTTTTGGTGGCTTCTCAATTTAAATAATAAGTTCCAGAGCTCCTAAATACAAAGTGTAATTTCGTAATATATATCTATCATATGTAATGTTTATTTATATCTGTTCTGAACGACACTAAGTAGTCATGATTTTTGTTCATGGTACTAAAGTTACTAATTTTGAACTTTAAGCATTTACGCACATGTGTGTTAGTCGTTATATGAGGAGACTGGTATCTCATCCATATCAAATATTATTGAAAATACCAAGAACTTCTAAAATAGTTCGACTTAATTTGTTGTCTGTTAAATTGCTTAAAATGCAGAATTTTTGACAATATCTAATTAAGGAATGTCACTTTCTCTCAGAACCATATAATTTTATTTCTAATTCTTATTTTTGTTTGAGAATGTGTAATTTCGTATCGTTGTATTCAATTTGGGTTATGGTATTCAAAATATTCACTTACGTAAGAAGAGGTTTGTTTATTTCACGTATTATTTTTGGTATCATTATATAGCGAATTTTATGATACATTTTTTTTCCGTACTCACCTCATCGTTGTCTCTTTTAATATCTACAAAGTTATTTCTTTTTAATTTAATAAATGACCACCAATAAAAGTATTTTGATAATATTCTGAACACAAATTAAATTATAGCACCTTTTTAAATATTAAAAACAATTCACACACGATAATCTCAATAACATACATATGATATCAACACGTACGTAAATAGATCCAACATCGTGGGAGAAGAGACGCCGATAATCTTTAAATTTTTATATTAAACCTTATTTACAAATCAGTAAAGTTGAAAATCAGAAAGATTTCGTAGGATTTTTTAACTGAGTGCCATTCCTTGTTAGTTCTAGGTGCTTTTATTTTATGTGATGACACCGCGGAGTGACGTGTGAACCCGACGGAGATACGTTCACAGCACATGTATCTCTGACTTTTAATACGTTGATTAAATGGAAGTGGAAATTAACCGTTGAAGATGTGATTTAAAGTATAGATAAATAATACTAGAGAAGCGTAGTTTTATATTTATAATATTCTAAAACAAATATACATTATAATACATATTAGTACAAAGCTAGATTTAATTGGTATCTAATTTAATTACTATATAATAGACACAAAGTTTAAAACAATAAAAACAATATAATTGTGCTTTTGGACGTAGTTCTGAAGGGTGAGGTTGCGACTATAGGCCTGAGGTTAATTCGAAAGAATATATTGTAACTAACTAATTTTCTACTGCACAAGTTAAAGCTAAGCCCTAATCTGAATGTTCCGATAGAGGAATTTAACGTGTCTCTATTCAGTATTAGCCTTGTCACCATCTATGACTTCATTATCGCATACCATAAGGCTATATTTTGATTCGATATATTTCCACATCCCTTCCGACTGAAAGATTTTTGAAAACATATAATATAAAAATACTTTCATAATGGGATGAGATCTGTTTAATTAAGGAGTCACAATATGTACCTTCAATTATAATCCAATTCCCTTCTATAGTTCTTAGTGAATATGAGGCGGTTGGCAGATTTTCTGAAGGAATTTGGCTAGTAGGTAAAAAGCTAAATAAACGTATAAAGAACGTCCAGTTGAAAACATATTTTTGACTACACTACATAGTATAAAACAAAGTTCTCTAACATGTCTGTTCATAATAAACTCAAAAACTGCTGAACGGATTTTCATGAGGCTTTCACCAGTAGATAAAATTATTCATGAGGAAGGTTTAGGTATATAATTTGTTAAGGTTTTTTATTAACAGGGCGGGGTAACGTCCGCCGGGCCCACTAATACTTTTAGCTCACTATTAGTTAAAGTCCTCGGGAAGCCGGATGGAAAAATAATATAATTATGTCCATCTGGATTGGGACCATGATACACCAAGTGTAAAACCCAGCTCATAGGGATAATTAGATGTATAGTGTGAGTGGTATGTCGCGATCACCACGCATATGGTGATAAACAGATCATGTTCAGTCTCATTTTTTGGTCAGACTTTGAATTGACTAATATATATCTTATTTATCCGGGTTATTGCAGACATGCGATGAAGATGAAACTCCCATCATCAGCCTGTAAGATACCCGCTACAGTACTATAGGCCTCTTTCCGAAGGAAGGTATGAGCATAATCTCCACGCCAACCTACAGCTAATTGGCGATTTCAAACTCTGAGAAATCCAGAGTTTTTGTTTTGCGACATACGGTGATATTCCAAGAACATTTCTCAGAGTGAGGTATCTTCGCGACGTTTTCTTTCTCCATCGAACGATAGTTTTACTAATGTAAATGAGTAAATGTACACAAATTCAGAAAAATTCGTTGCTGCATGCCAGGCTTTGAAGCTGCGGACATTGAATTGATATTCCACTGTCAAACTAATCTACCTTTGTTTTTATATTGCAATGTACTTAATCAAATGCAGTACAATAATAATAAAATTTCAAATGCACATCTAACGTTTAAAGCAAAACAAACCGCACTGGATATTCTTTAATATAATTTGTATTCAAATAGCTACTGTAAGTAGTTACAGTTAAAACATTGTAGAAAAAGGTATTGGAATTTTAGTTAAAACATTCAAAGCTATTTTTACTGTGAAATAAAATTGCGAAAAGGACCGATAAAACTTTACAACGAACGTTGCGTACAGTCGGATACAATTTCATTAGAGGAGAACCCCCCGACTACCGGGTGCGCTTATAAACTGCTTATTGTTTAAAAATGTCTCCGAATGTACCCGGGAACCTAAATGTATGCAAATTTTATTTAAAAAAAATTCAACTTGCCGGCCACATGTCGCCCGGACGCGGACGCGGACGATCGTACTCGTTTTATTACTTTTATAGGAGTGTCCAAGCTACCCCACCTTACTCAGACCGGTTGGCTTTGATTGCGTATTTATACTAAATTGGATAGCTTCGTTTGATTGAAGATTCCGTTTTGCGGTGAATGTGTTCAGTTTAACAAGATATTATGTGAGAATTTTATATTGAATTTACAATATTAGCTTTTAGTTTTGCCAGATTTTGCTTTGCTGGTTTCATAGCGTGTCCGGACATCACAACAATCGTTGCAGGTTGAAACTTGAAATCTTGATCTGGTTTTCAGTGAAATAAAATATCATGAAAAGCCATAGTATGATGGTAAGACTTATATAATGCCTGATTAAGTTTTGAGTTCTGAGTAAAATCTTTTTGTGGACCGTGGACCGGCATCATCACTTGAAAGTCAGTTATGTTATGTTTGTCATCCTATTATGTTAAACCACATAGTCATTTAATATCAGGTGAGGTCGTGTGGAAGCTACAAAACTTATACGGTGTTATTACAAAAAAGTTAAATACGTATTGAACCCTGGCTTTAAAAAGGTATCATATTAAATGCACCTCGGTCAGTGGATGTTCGCCATCTTGCTCTTTTGTCTCACTTTGTTTACGTTAGGTTAGACTTGAGAAAAAGGATAACGCGAACTTGCCTCGGGCGAGCGCGGTGCATATATTTGGAACCTTTTTAAAACCAAGTATTTAATACGTATTTAACTTTTTTGTAATAACTCGGATAAAGTATAATACATGTGTTTAAAATCACTTGTATCATAAATGACGAATCTTACTTACGTATTACTTATTTAAAACGCGTTTTTTTTATTTTTATATAAAAGGAGTGTTCTGTATAAATAGTTCTTTAATTTATTATATTATCGCTGACTGTAATCCATTTACCAATTTCAGGTAAATTCAGTATTTTTTGTATTTATCTTTATTTGCAAAATTTCGTTGGTTTGTCCGTAAGCGAAACGCGCTGAATTGTTGTCCAAGGTCAAATATAACTGTTAAGAATAGATCATCGTGACGAACTTAAAAAATAAATTACATAAGAAATAAATAAAAGACAGTGATTTCCGAGGGTGGATTAACTGCAGGCATGTATGTTAGAATTCAACTGTTTTTCACTGTCATCACGAGATATTGTAGAAAAATGTTACTAGGTGAAGCGCTGAAAATGGTGGTATTTCCTAAGCAATATAGTGTGCTTGTATGTACAGGATGATATTGGATCGCAAGGACATCACCTACAGCGGGTGTCCAGTTTTACGACGCACCCTAATCTTATGAGGCACACCTTGCTGAGTTTTAATAAAGATCTCGCATCGCGTCGAGGTCCGCACAGACAAACTCGTAAAAATCATAGTGTAACAAAATAGCTTATTTTATTTTTATAAAGGAGATCTTGTACAAAATGAAAACTGAGATAAACATATTTTTTCGTTCATACTGTTAGTGAAAATGTAAGCAGTTGATGTCGCAGTACCTAATGATATGAATGATCAAATATTATGCTATATTATAGGTACACGTAAATAAAATAAGTCGGTTAATTATTGTGCCTGTCACATCTCCATTTCTTTCTTAATAATCTTATTTGCACATTACCTAAACCCTAACACAAGTTTACAAATGTTTTGTGCCTCTTTTTGTGTATTTATTAGAGCTAGTGTACTTATACATTTAAACTGGTGACAAACGGAGCTTTAAAAAAACAAATAGTTCTAAAATATATTTACCAAAAGACTCATACAGATGTATTGAGAGATTCTCGACTCAATGCCGATGACTATAATTATTCAATAGACGTATTTCTTTACTTGACACTAAAATAGGCCTCATACACAAAATTATAATCGAACATTACCGTCTCATATAAATAGGTATAGAATAGAACTAGAATGCTTAAAAAACATTTCCCTTATTAATATTATAAACGAAAAAACTTGACAAAACTTCAACAAATATCAAAACAAGCTTTATTATGATATAACAAAAAAAAATTAAATAAGAAAATGAACAAGTTATTTTAAATCCTATATATTAAATAGCGGACACAACCTTAATACGTAACGGTTATTAAAAGAAAATGAATTAATATCGTAAAGAGCCCGGTGGTAGAAAATTTGGTATTATATGTATTTCAGATGTCAAAAAATGGTAGGAAATATGAATGTATTTATGACCGCACGATAGAAGTGAAAACAAATGATTTAAAGGATGTACTTTTGTACAGTGAACGTGATTGATGATGGTTGGTAACTGAAGCTACCGACCCCAGCACATTTGATGGCAAGTGGAGGACTCATCGTCACCAAACCAAGCGTAGCGCTTCGTTATCATTCACTGTTCAATAAGCCTAAATAAATTTTCACATAAAAAAAATACTGTACTTATATATAAAGACTGTATGAATTGATAGTATCGATCTACTGTAGCATCGAACCGGTGCCAGTGTCTTAACATTAATAATTATTTATTTTACGTAACTAATCTACCAGATTATTACTGCCATTGTCAAGTAGGTAAACAATATTACAAATGTATTTCCATAATTTCAATGTTCTAACAAGTTGGTAGCAAGTTTTTATGGCATCTCAGAATTCATGCTCCGTGGTATTATATTCCATCCACTTCCATTTGTGCACAATAACCGAACTATATTACGCAAAATACCATCAATATTCGTAGTCCGAGTAGTCTGGTGAAGCTGTTAAAAGGCCTTGCTAGGTCAATAGCGTAGTCAATCAGAAAAAATAAAATTCGTAGTTCGCCGGTTAAGGCCTTGCTTGGACAATAACATAATCAGTTCGAACAAAAAACACCACCTATACTATAAAATATAGAGTGACATAAACGCAAGATTATAAATAAAATATAAAAGCCATTCCGCCAAAAACTCTTAACTTTAATAAGTGCTTTTTAGTACATACTATTTCATTTCCGTGTTCTGACTTATAACATGATGTTTTTACGTGAATTTGGTTTGTAACTTCTAATTCAATATTGAATTAGTTTTGACTAAGGCTTATTGTATTCATCCGTTCGTTGATTATACCACTGATTTAATCAATTTGGATTACATATTCGATTTTGAAATAAGTTCTTGGAGCTATCTACTAGGGTCACAGTTAGGTACAATAACCGGTCGGAGGGCCATAGCCCCGTGTGTCCCCGGCGCGGGGCGCGGTGCTCCCTGACATATGAAATACACAAACTTTGACCGCAAGCGAGCCACCTCAGAATTAACATTGGTTTACATGACGCGGTTTAATAAAAAAAAAGTAAAAATATTGTACCGCGGTTGAAGAATTTAATAAAATTTCCGATTTGTTTCTCTTGCTTAATATCTGATGATGAATATCCAGACAGACGGGTACGACTACAGACAGACACTTTTTTTGTACTCAGTGTTGATTTTCCGTAGAAGAGTTTACATCTTTTCAAGGACCTATCTAGTGAAGATACTAAGCCTAACCTTGAATGTGTTCGTAACGCTAATTTTATTCTAGTCATTTAAGCACTGTTTTGTTATTTGCACAAGAAAAGTAAAATAATAAATATTACGAATTTGCACAACCTGTAGAATATAAATAAATGTTATGTTATTTGACAATGAGTAAATTAAAAGGAATTGCGTGGACAGTCTCAAACGCAAGAAAAACATAAGTTATTTTTTATCGATAGATGATGTTATTATAAAATAAAAATGAAATGTAGGATAAATCTGAAAATATTTTTCTATTATTTTCAAATAATAAACCACATTATAAATTTCTATTTCATGGTCGAATGTTTCATATTTTTTAACTCATATATTCATGTGGGTGAATTCCAATAGTTTGATTCATCCCGTATGGTCTAGTGGCTAGGATACCTGGCTTTCACCCAGGAGGCTCGGGTTCGATTCCCGGTACGGGAAACCATTTTTTAAACCTTTTTTTGCTTTGACTTCTCATCTGTAGAGGTCGGCCACGGATAGGCCGTACATATGCTCACGGACAATATTCTGACAAATTGTAATAATCCTATTGCCTTCATGTAAACCCAACGCGCTCGGACCAATATCATACCGTATAGAAGTGTCCACGTACAGACGTGTTTGTATGAAAAATATTACAATATCCACACCCTGCCCCTCCTCCCTCTGCTCCTCAGCTCTCCCTCCACCCTCGTAAGGTGATCCGCGTAAGACGAACTCATCTCTGGACCGTCCCGCCGTCTGCAAGAGTCCAGATCTTGTATATTTCTTTTGATATTTCAAATGATTCTATGTACCTAATTTGATGTATATGATTGGTGGGAAGGTATTTTACTTTTTTTTTAATATAATAAGCACTAGTTCAATTCCTTCCAACAGTCGACAACAATGTTTTAGGTTCAACTTTAACTGATTTAAAAATATTATTACAGTAAGGCATGTATGTATGTTATTGGCAATTTTTTAGGTTTATGTTAATTAAAGTAACAATAAATATATCGGAACTTACCTAAAGAATACATAAATTTATTTTAAAAAAGAACTTGTAAGTTTTATAAGTGTTTCGCGACGTATTCGCATACTAACGAACACAGAAGTAAATTGTTTTTATATATAGATCTAAATATAAAGTTCTTGTAGTCAAGTTATTCAGATTACTTATTATAATTACACTGAGAGAAAATTTCTTTTTGTTTTATATAACCGACTTAAGTAGACTTAGATTCTATCAAATTAGAAGTGCTTAAAAACAAACATATGAACTTCATTATTAATGATGCATTATGCACAGTACTCATTCATAAATTAATAAAGTATGTAAATTACAAATCACATTTAAATTCGTTTATTTACTCGCATTTCGCATTGTAATACAAATGTAATGATTGTGTACATATATTTTGATGAAAATGACGCAGTTATAAGTAATAAATAACAAAATAAGCCACATGTTATAAAACAAAATAACATAAAAAATAACTTTTCCTCTTGTTAACTCTAAAAATTACTGCAAGCTCCAACTAAGCAGACTTCGTAACTGATATCGATTAACGGAATGTTTAAATGATAAGCGAACATCACTTCAAACTTCAAAGTGGATTGTCATCACTGAACTTGTTGAAAATGGTCAAAATAACTCGTTATGGCGTATTACGTAGAATTGTGAATCTTTATCGTCAGGTAATCACCACGACTTCGGAACATTACTTACCATCAGGTCAAATCGATTAATTATATAGGACAAAGTATACTTTTATATTAAAAAAAAACATTATTCTAATATATTCTATATTATATTATATATTTTTATATATTTCTATTATTTTTTTCTATTTTCACACTTGAATAATTATACAAAATTATGATTGTATGATTTATCACATATTTCGAAGTAGGATAATGTTCATTTGAACCTTCGCCCACGGCGCGAGGTGTCCGAACGGAAACGGAAGGGCACGGGGGCGTCCCACCCTCGTGTCTTAATTTCCGGTCACATCGCACCAGAGATCTTGCGATCAGCTTTTATCCCGAGACTTGTTTGATGCGGATCGGATGTTTTCATGGAAAATGCAATGATTATGGTGTTTATTTTTGCATTAATCTTTTGTGAAATCCATATTCAACGTCAGTTTTAATTAATTAATCAAATTCTCTATTTCACTTTATCTGTTAATTGTTTTTGTTTAATTGTAAATTTGTTTTTCTTAATATTGTCTCTATAAATTGACTTTAACCACGGTTTTGAAACAATAACTAAGACAAAGTTATTGGTGAAGGGAAATATAATAATGAAACTCTATTTCATAAGACATACTCTGGTACATATTCTGGCCTTTATTATAACTTTTAAATTGTATATTTATCTTAAAGCGTTCGTTAAGCTACTGGTGCGTTCGGTAGTTGTATTTCAGAGGTACAACTTTTATCGTGTGGCAGGTCTATACGCGACTAATCTTTACCATGATGAACATTGTGATAAACTTCTTACAGTAATACTTTTCCTTATAGTAAGTAACCAACTTACATCTAACGGCTAAAAGACTGGCAGATCAGCATGATAATGACGATTGCCACTTGCCAGTGGATTATGTTATCTGGGTGGCCAGCGTAGTGTTTTTGGATTTACTACGCTTACTACCAGGTACAGTGGTATTACTTTGTCGTGCTTCAATAAAAAAAGCTGAGGATAATTCACGAATGATGCGCTACCAAGTATGATGACCTTACCCCAAAGATCTTTCGTTGTAAGGGGAGTAGAAAGCAACCACTATAGGAGGTTTTTCTACACAGCTTCTGTGGGAGACGAAACGTCTAGCAGTAGTGAACATTATACAAAGACTTGAAGACGGAGTCCGTTTGACTTGTTATTATATTATTACTATACTTTTTAGTGATCTCGCTGTTTCGTTATTGATTGCTCGAGTGTTTTGTGACACTGGTTAATCTAATTGCATCCTCTTTCTTTCATAACAGAACCATATGTAGAATTTCAGCCTTAGTTTTAAGGAATCTCATATCTAATCAGGAATTGAAAATATCTGAATAAATTATCATTATTTTGTAACCGTTTCAGGGCAGAGAATTTTCTTTTTCTTATATCATTCAGTTCTTCAAAGATTATGTTTGTGCAAGCCGATGTCACAATGCTGACCAAAGACAAATTACCTGATTTCTCAGCGATCCCAGCTGATTGACTACAGCAGTGCTATTACAATCAGACATAGTCGCTTTGCTATGTAACAATAAAATATTTTTTTTAATTTAAATTATTAACTGCAACTGTCTACCATATAGCGCCTGCTGTGGCAGCTATTTAAAGGCCAATGTGCCTATAGATTGTTCTGTTATGTTAATTCATGTTGGTGTATTGGTAACTAGCTGTCCTAAATAAATGAATAAAAATATATTTTCCCACAGTGATATTATAGTTATTTTTTTATTGTTTATGGATTTGGTCACAACTTCACTTGATGTGAAATGAATGTAATCCGAGATGATAACAGGTTAAAATTAGAAGAAATGGTTCTCAAATGAAACTGTCGGAAAATACCTACAAGTGCTTGATGACAAATCCAAGATTGCAGCTTACCCGACGGGTTTTAGAATCAGCTCTACCAAGATGCTTACCACTAAAACCACGTTATCAGAATATTTTCTCTCAGTGAAAACTTCGACTTAGTGTACAGATTCGAACCTTCGTCAATGAACGCGATGCCCAAACATGCCACAATTGAACCATTATAGCTTCAAATGTTACTAATACGGACTGGACTTTTAACGTACACCCACTAATAAATATAAAAGAATTACGCCAATTACGACATACTTGAAATATTTTATAAAATATAAAAATAATAATTTAATATGTATCACTAGACATATATTACTATAGATCAAACATAAAGCCGTGAGAACGGACAAACATTTGGACTATAAAACAGATGTCACCGGTCCTTTGATGTCGTTCTTTACCGAGTTAAGTTCCCAATGTAATTTCAATCTTAATAATGATAAGACAAGATTCAATTTAACAATCATACAGAATGATTATATAGTTAAGTGTGTGCGGATGATTGTGCATGATTTACAATAATTATAAACCCAGTTTAATGAGTGATGGCTCCTGGATTATATTACTCTGTGTTTACGAACGGTCCGTCATTAAAGATGGCATTTTATTTATCTAAAAATATTTAAGAAATATCAAGTTTGATGTGCATCAACTTCATATCCGAAGTAATCGTGATACAAAAAACAATATTAACTACAACTTACTACCAAGTTTCTAGCCGTGTGGCAAACCATTTGACCAATAGTATATGACAAGAGGCACAAATTTAAAATCAAAATTCCATATCATATATTTTGCAGACACCATATCTATGCGATTAAATCCATCTCTCTACCAGGTGACAGAACAGAAACAGTAACATGTTCGATTGAATTCCGACCTCCATGAATCAGGCTTTCTTTTTTCGAACTGACTACGCTATTGACCTAGCAAGTTCTTAACAGCTTCACCGGACTACGCCACGAATCAGGCATAGCATCTGCATTAATCGCATATTTAAACGTATCGTGGTATATGGATCTGATAGGCCGCATGGGCTAGAACATGAGAGACAGAGGTGTTAGAGATGCGGATGTTAAGATAGAAGTGTGATGTAACGTAAAAGGTTAAGTAAGTATTAGGTTAGCATAGTAAGGTCATGATACGAGGAGAGATGAAAATCATATAACTTAAGTGGAATAAAGGTAAAAGAATATTTATTTATATATGTCGTTTTTCTGAATCAGGCGGTGTTTATCCTGTAATCAAGCACATTGGTCAGGATCTCTACCCGACTGGATCGTTATTGCCATTCATTCACATAGAGACAAATCAGCCATAGTTACTGTCTTTTGGTTTGTCACGTTTTGGGATCATACATTTGCAACTGCTGAGAGGTTTACAGTCCGGCAGGACAGTGACAACTAAGAATGAATTGAAAATCACTCGATGTTGACGTCGTGCTCCAATGAATAAAAAATAATCTGCCACTTTTTAATACTTGTATTCCAAAACTCATATAGAATGAAGAGTAAATAAATAACGGAATATATTATAAACGAAAATGGACTGTTATTTTACGTTATGCATAGTATTAATATTATCCGCGAGGGCAATTCCTTTTCTTTCCATGCCTAATTTCCAAGTAAGCATATATAGTTCTTCTCTCCGTAATATAGTCGCAGAAAAATTGGTTAAAAAGGCCAAATAACCGGCTTTCCGAGACGGAATCAACTGCATGGATAATGTGCATTTCATTATTTGTACAAGTTTTAGAATAATTACACGAAGTCTGCTGATACAAAACTGGTTTCATGACGTGCTGTTGGTTAAAATAATCTATGAAAACCCTATACTAAACAGTAAATGGAGAATGTAATATCAAAACATAATAATACACGGTAGGCCCGACCGGCCGGAACACCGGTCGCCGACAATTTGTCATCCGTCAGCCTGAGTCTCGATTGGGCAATAGTACAAAGCAAACAGAAGGTTTGCTGCCATTTTATATTATGATTTGTTGTTCGATGCCCCTAAGTTTGATGTCAGTAATTTAATTGTAATTCGCGTAAATATATATATATACATAGTAAGAACGGAAACCTAACGTGTCTGTACATATTAAATTTTAAAAAATAATGTTGCAGGTGTCTAGGAATAAGTAATATAATACATTTCAATCATGTTTAGAAACGTCTTTCTGTGTCTGCCGGTTTGTTTGGACACGCATAACTGCTAAAGAACTGCGTTGACAATAAAACCTCACAAGAAAATCATAAAGCGTGTCCTCAAGTAACATTTAGTTTTTATTTCATTATGATCAGTTCACTATATCAAAAGTTATTGTTATTTTAATGACGACGCGACCTAAGTGTGAGCGAATAGTAGGTAAGTAAATGCATTTAATACATTTAGATGATTTTATTAATCACTGTGTCATACATAAGGTTCCACGTGAATTAGGTTTCGGGCACAGTCAGTAACACTATCGTTTGACGACAAACACGAAGAAACAAAACCGCTTGAAACATGCTTTTGTGCGTAATATATATAGTATGTATTAGTTATATATTGAACCTTAAACTTATAAACCAGATGAAGTACATTTAACAAAACATAAGTAAGTATATAAGCCAGAAAATTAAAGTTTATTTGAGATAGCGTTTAAAAGCGCTAAAGCACTGCTACCGTTTCGAACAACGATTCAGCCATTGAAAAGAACAGGAAATTTTTTTAAACTGATTTAGCTTTTTTAAAATTAAAACGTCTTCAACTCCGTTGTGCTTTGAAACTTGACGAAACGAAAAACTGATGAAAGGGGAAGATGACATTAAAAGGAGACAAACATATACGTCTATACGATTTAACATCTGAGAGAATGGAATATATTACATTGCTTATGAACATTTTATTATTTTTCGAAGTTTACACTCCCACCGTGTGTGAGGTACACACGTTACTTTGTCTATGTTTTTATCTATAATAAAGTTTTGAGAACAAAACTTATTTAATACGATGCTTGAAACTGTTATATAAAAAACTATTTTCCAGAAACACATCACTTACTATTAACTGAGCCTTCTGGATAAAGTTAAATGTTGTGTCAGCTGGTTACCCCCCGCACCCCGCGTTGTTTGCCTCTAGACACCTTGATTAAATTCAGAGTACTATTTATAAATATACAGGGAAATTGTTCCTTGTAGTCACTTTTGATCCAATTTTGGAATGGAGTCCGCTTTAGAATGATGTTATTATATCTTCTCTCTTAGAGACATAAGAACGTAAATTAGAACTATTTTATTTTCAGCACGCTTCTATACCTAGCTAAAGATACTCGCTATGCTAGCGGCTCTGCTCACGTGACTTGTAAAATTAATGTTAAGGATGTTTTCTATATAAAGTTTTTAACGATTACCTAGCTCATGTGGTATCTAACTAACTATTTATTGCAAAGTGGTTTTGTACAGAGTATTTATTACCTATACAATGAGATCAAATCGGATGCTATAAAGAACTAATGAATGAATGAACTAATGAATAACTAATGAATTAGTATGACGAAATTTTTCATTTCAGTTAATATTAGAATTGTGCATGTCGTCTTTAACATTTTTAGTGAAATTGTCCATTATATTTAATTATTTACTCGCTGCATAATATTGGTTAATATATATAGTAGTAAAATGTTGCAACAGAATATCTTTACCTATGAAATTGCCGTTCTGCAGTACTGGCCATTTCAAATCAAAATAATTTTGTTTGGCTAAGAATTCTAATTTCCAATTAATTTTATTTTAAAAACATGGAATTATTTTTAAAAGTAGTCATTTGTTTATTGATTAATGTTACATTTTCATCGCATTTCAATCTTTTTTGTCATCATGGATACGTTAAAAATTCGAGTAAATATGGAATATGAGTACCGTCGTGGCAGCAACGCGGCACAAGCGTCACGCAACATCAACGACGTTTACGGAGCTAACACTACAAACCAACGCACCACCTGTTATTGATTTGCTCGCTTCCGTTCTGGGAATTTCGACCTGAAAAATGAACCTCGCGGTCGTCCGAAGACTTTGGTCGACAATGAATTAAAGGCGATTCTGGAAGCTCATGATACACAATCTACGGCTGAATTAGCAGCAGCTTTCGACGTTAGCGTCAAAACAATATTGGTCTATTTTCGTCAAATTAGCAAGGTAAAAATGCTTGACAAATGGGTGCCCCACGAACTCAATGATCGCCAGCGCGTAGTACGCGTCGAGACGTGTCTTGCACTGCTCAACAGACACGCAAATGAAGGAATTTCGAACCGTATTATTACCTGCGATGAAAAATGGATTCTGTTTGATAACCGCAAGGGCTCAATGCCCTAAACGAAAACTTACCCTAGAAAAGTGATGGTCACTGTTTGGTGGTCTAGCGCCGGTGTGATTCATCACAGCTTCTTACCAAACGGGGTGAGCATTACTGCAGATGTGTACTGTGAAGACCTGAACACAATGATGGAGAAGCTGGCACATCTCCAACCCGCATTGGTCAATCGCTCGTCTCCGCTGCTCCTGCACGACAACGCGCGACCTCATACTGCACAGCAGACGGTCTACAAGTTGCAAGAACTGGGGTTGGAAGTTCTCCGTCATCCGCCCTACTTACCAGACCTTACGTCTACAGACTACTTCTTTTTCCAGAATTTGGATAACTCCTTGGCGGGAAAAAAATCAATACCCGAGAGGCAGTACACAATGCCTTTGAAGAATTCGTTACCTCCCGTCCAGCTGATTTCTTTTAGAAGGGCATCAATAAACTGCCACTGCGTTGGCAAAGATGCATTGATTGCATGGGTGATTACTTCGATAAATACAAATAAAAAGTACATAAAAAAATCGTTTAAATTTTTTCATACAAAACGGCAATTTCATAGGTAAAGACCGAATATTAGCTAACTAATTTTGGGAGCAGCTTCGTCTGCATTAATGCAGATATGGATCTTTGCGTGGGAGGGACAGCGCCGTATACTGGCTGCAGTAGGGTTGGATTTGTCGCTGTCGAGTGTGGTTTAGGCCATGCTCAACAGCGAAGAGGTGTTTAATGTGATGGCCACCTTCTGCGAGGACGTCATCTCACAGAAGGAGGCGGTGGAGAGGGTCCGATAAGATGATCCTCTGAGCCGCCGGGGGCCCCATCGCCTCATTGCACAGGTCCGGTGGGCGAGGAGGGGCAGCTGGTGTGTACCCAGTCTGTCTCCCTATTAGGACAGAACCCGGCGGCGCGGCTATCCAAGAGGAATGGCGTAGATCGATCTCTTACTACTCCCGACATTGCGGTGGGACGGTACACCGTGGGGTTTTAGTCCGTGCGAGTCGGACATAACGTATCTTTTCCCCCGAGAGCGTGGCGTATCCATAACGGATTTCCCCACGTTAATAAAAAAAAGAAAAGATATGGGCCTATTCTAGAAGAACATTATTTTTTTTCCGGATGAAAGGTACTTTCTTTTTCCGTATCCTTGACTGAATCTTTGCAAATAAACAAACAATCTCTGAATCCTCTTTTAGTTGTCTAATATCTATTAGTTGGCATGTAACCATGTAAACCACTTTAGTAAATTTTGAGTTATGAGATCAGTTACGAACAGACAGACAGAGAGAGGTTAATTTTTACAATACGCTGGTCGGCAAAATTTCATCATTTTTATTTAATACTAACTGTGCCCACAGCTTCGTCTGCGTGGAACCTAATGTACAAGACAGTGATTAATAAAGGCATCTGAATGTATTAAGTCTAATTACGCCGACCACCACCCTACCCTCTCATAGAAACTGACGTGAAGTAACTGTGCTCACATTGTTGCGTTTCGTTCGGTCAGTGAGAGTGCCTGAGGCACACCTCCCCCCCCCCCCTCTCCTCTCCCACTCCCTCCCCTAACCCTTCCCCCCAAAGAGTGGCAACGCACTTGCGACTCCTCTGGTGTTGTTAGTGTCCATGGACGGTGGTGATTACTTAACATCAGGTGACCCACCAGTTCGTTTGCAACATATGACATAAAAATAAATAAAAAAAATGCAGCATAGTTTTTTACATAAACTAAAAAGTACAGACACATTACATTTACAATCTTATTATATGTACGGATGGAGCTATCTAAGTCATAAAAATTGCCAAAAACTGTGTATGTTCTTTAAAATTTTAGTACGTTTCGTTTCTATATATATTACTTATGACACCATTTATTAGAGTAATAAGATCGTTAAAGTAATAAGACCTTATTGTACTCTTATAATTATGAATATAAACACGGTAAACCACTTATTGGATCTATTTTTCACGTGTATGTAACTCTTACACAACATACATTCATTTGTGAAGGATAGAGTAATTATGGACGTCTTAAAATAATCAATCAGGAATTGCAATGAGTAATGATTTGTAAAACTCGATCCGACAGCAATATGTTCGACTAAAGACCGTGCGATATTAACTTTGCACGCCAATTAACCTGTTTGCGTTTATAAATCACGGCGCGGACGTGCGCACGCGCAACTTTGTTGTATACGCCGCGACGCGACGAGACGTTTTCTGTTCTAGTAGGATTTATGTTTCTAAATACTGTAACGTTCCAGTTTAACTATTTATAATTAAAATTTTGATGAAAAGATTAATGATACTCTAAAATTTCTTAGAGAATTACATTGATTGTAACTTGATGAATACGTAAACGTAATTTAGGGGCCGAATGGCTTCAACAATTGCCACGCCGAAGCTTGGTCGCTGCAGTCGTTGGGTCCACTGCTGGATCACCAGGACCTGGAGAAGCTGGGACCTCGACGCCTCAATCTCCCAAACTCCAAACCATCCTAACCTAGCATGTCACTGTCTGCTCATGATAGATTTCAGTGACACCGATAACAATTATTGTGAGACCAGATCGACTGACCCAAGTATGTTAGGTTAGGTCGGTCTAACGGTAAAGAAGGCTAGATTGTCTGCAACCAGCATAATCGCTGTAGAGTTCAGTACGCCTCATGGCTTTCCCTCATTAAATATACAATTCGATTGATAACTAGCTGTGCCCGCGACTCCGTACGCGTGGAATCTAATGTAAAAAGATAGTGAGTAATAAAATCATTTAAGAGTGAACCGATTTTAATAAAATTAAATTAAATGTTACTCGAGAATATGCTTTATGATTTAAACGCAGTACTTTAGCCGTGACGCGTGTTCAAACAAACAGACAGACAGAAATACATTTTAAAAAATGATTGTAATGTATTTTATTACCTATTCTAAGACACGTGCAATATTTTTTTTCAGAAAAGTCTAAAAAGTACTATACAAACATGTTAAATTTTTTTTTTTTTTCGAACTGACTATGCTATTGACCTGGCAAGGTCTTTACAGCTTCACCGGACTACTAAGGCCGAGCGCTTAGGGCACTCAGCCGATTTTGGTTTTGGGTAACATACACAAGGGTGCACGCACACCTCGGCTTGGGCTGTTACCGAAAAAGACGCGTCTGTCCTAGCTAAACTATACTAAGCTATTCATACATATATGCATTTGTGAATTATGCAATGAAAATTGCATGATTCACCAATGAATACGTGTATATCGGAAATGAAACGAACTAAACTATTCGATTCAGTTCGATTGAGGGAAAAAAAGTAAACCCTCCCACAATGTGTATGTATGTGCACGTGTGTGAGAGAGATAATCTCATATGTGTGTTCAAGTGATGTAGGTGAGTCACTGTATCGCGAAAATAATATCAAGAGGGCTCCGCGCGGGGACGACCTAGGCTCGAGATATTATTGAGAACCGCGAAGTGTGCGGGAGCTAATAGGGATCGATTACAAAAGCGTGGGCGCAACACGCATTTTATAAGATTGAATTTAAATTTACTAACGGTGACGGCACCGAAGTCTAAAAATAGACATAACAAAAATTATTATTATTGTTTGACGGTTATTTTTAGGGGAAGATAGACGTAAATACGCGATTTACTCTATCTTATTTGAGTTATTTATTTTTTACCAGCTGCGCGCGCGAGCCGTTGTAGTGTAGCCGCGATGGCTGGAAATCTATGGATTGCCGTGACGGCACCTAGTAGCGGATTACGAGAGCACTCTTCGTACGCCGAGATCTCCGAGATCTCGTGGAAAATGAGTAGTTGACCTGCGTAGTCAATACTCGATAGGGAAAAGGAGTATGCGGGGTCATCCTGTGAAGGATTAGCCGCCGGAGGTTTGGGAGTGTGCTGGGACGCGGGTTTAGGAGCCCACGGGGCCTGAGGGGCCCGGTAGGGGCGGGGGGGCGCACTAGTCGCGGGTACGGACGCTGCCGGTGCACGAGACGTGCCCGGCAGGTTCGGGAAGGCCTCTCGAGACATGAGAGGCGGAGGTCGAGGACGGGCGGGGGCAGCGGCCGTCTTAGACGGCGACGCCTGCCTGGGGTATCGAGGGCGCTTTGTGCGCGGGGCGCGGGGACATCCGCGATAATTCGCGGTATGGCCCACGCCGCGGCACAGAACACAGCTCGGAGGGTCGGAGGCGTCTTTCGTGCGAGAACACTCCCTAGTGGAGTGGTCGCCGAGGCACTTAACGCACCTGGGTTTCAGGCGACAGTTTCGTGCGGAGTGTCCGTACACCTGGCAGTTGTGACACTGCGAGGGCACAGACGTTTTGCGCGGCGGCTCGACTATGACGCCGGAGAGGCCGCAAAGGGATGTAAGATTAAAAATCGCTTTCCCCTGAGGGGTGCGATCGAGGACAACGAGAACCATATCATATGGAGCCCTGGTGCGCGGAGAGCGCATACGATGAACCTCGCGAACAGGAATCTTCTGTTCCTTGAGGTCGTCTGAAATGTCGTCAGTCGGGAGTTCTGAGGGGACTCTACGGATCACAACCCGTAGTTTACGCTCCTCTTCGAGAGAGTGCGTGAAATAGCCCCACTGGTTGTCCCGAAGGAAACGAGTGAGGTTGCGATGGGCGGTGGACGTGGCTACCTTCACCTGAATACCTACAGCGGTATTCACGGCGGAGGTGTAAGGGATACCTGCCGTTTCCAGCAGGCTAGAAATCTCAACCCAAGACGCTTTGTCTTGGATCGTAACGGGGGGCGGTGGGCGGGGCTTCTTGCCCGAAACTGCGGAACCCGCAGCCACGGGCGAGTCGGGTCTAGAGGGCGCTGGTGTCGCCTTTGGCACTTTCGCGCCATCGACGTTTGCGATCTTTTTAGAGGGCAATTTGTCCTCCGGATCGGAAGAGGAGTTCGAGCGCTTCTTGCGCGGTTTGCGGTGCGTGACGGTGGTGAAGCCATCGTCCGCAGCAGGGGCTTGCTCAGCCTGAGGGGCTTGCTCGGCAGGGGGATCCTGCTGAGCAGGAGGGTCTTGCTCCATGTCGGAGCCGGAGTCGGAGTCGGAGTCATCGCTATCGCGATCGGCTGGGATTGGGAAGTTGTTGGAAGCCTCGATCTTGGCATAGATCGAGGGAGCGGGCTTCGAGGAATGAGGGAGCTCGGTGCGACGCTTTGCAGCGTACGCATCGTAATCGTCTACGAGACGAGGACAGATAGCGGCTATGAAGCCGCGGAGGCTAATGAGCTCAGTCTCTAAGAGACTGATCTCTTGTTCAGCGGCCATACCGGGGCCTGAGGAGGGGAGTGGGGCGGGGGAAGACATGTGAAACCTCCCTGCCGGAGGGGCAGGGGGGCGTGCCTTAATGAATTTAACGGACTATCCCGAGTCCGGATCAAAGGGAGCTGTCGGCGATGTGCAATGCCTCACAGGGGACCTTACAGTGCCTAGGGGGAAGCCCTAACACTTCTTTCTTGAGCACCTCACGGAGACTCGACGCGTACTGACAAGTACGATTTCAAGCACTGAAAAGTGCGGTTTGCAGGCGCACCGAAAAGTGCACTCTTTGTCACTCCGAAAAGTAACAAAGCCCGGCCTTGCGGCCGCCTACACGATTGACATCGACTGACACTCGTACGATTGACACCTTGTTCTAGAACACAAAAATGACAATTGAAAAACAAAGCAAAAGAAAGCGGAATAAATTATAAAAAACTTACTCGGCTTGCTCTGCCTCACATCGGACCTATGAACAGCACACGGAAAACACAAGGAAATAACAGAGAGATGCGTAAGCAAAAATAAAATTCTTACTCAAGTCGAAAAAAAGTTTCGAAAAAAAACACGGAGCGCACGTGTGTACGCTACCGCGTCCTGATCGGAACTCCGCCTTTTCTGTTAAATTTACATTCCTATTATTTGTATAGATTATGTTAATGTTGGGCAGGAGAAAGCTCATCGAGAGCTCTTAAACCAGCGTAATATTATGATAAGCATTTTTTTTCGAACTGGCTATGCTATTGACCTGGCTAGGCCTTTACAGCTTCACTGGACTATTTTTTATTATGATAAGCACATTTTGTAACTTTTATAGGTAAAACTGCACAGCTTTCTTTTTGGTTATTACTTACATAGTTCTAGCTCAATACAAAACCTTTACATTATTTTTTTAGTTTCTATATTATTATGTTAAATTGAATACAATATTATATTTATATATCATCTAGATTCTACGGACTTCTCTTGATAATAATTGTTCCAAGTATTTTTAATGAAAGCGAGTATTTTTAAGAATAGCAAAACTGGCAATATTGAATACACTAGAGATATTATTTCAAGAAGTAACAAGCGCAAGTTAGTTTAGTTCACTGGTATTTATTTAGTTGAAAGTCGCTATGATACGTCACTTGTAATCCTTGTTTAGTACGCCAGGTGACCGAGTTGGTCGAGCGTTTTATTTACTGCCACTTAGCCATACGAAGGACGTAGAGTGGATCTTCATATTAAATTATTTTAAGTGGCATTATGTATTTTTCATTCGGTATTATGTATCAAGTGAGATGAAGTGGCAAGCCATCGACAGATCGAGATGGAGAAGCATTGTGTCTGCCCTCTGCCCCGACAGTTTGGGGAAATAGGATTCCAAGAGAGAGAGAGAGAGATTATGTATCAATCTTCTGCCAAGAGACAATAAACAATGCAGAGTTGTGGAAAATGTGCCACGAACATCTCATAAACCATCAAGTGCGATGTCGAAAATGGACTTGGAACGGCTATATTTTGCGAAGGGACAATAATCATATTTCTAATAAATAATAATAAATTAGCATTGGACTGATAGGCGGACACGTGGTCGATCTAGACAGATCTGACGATGATCTGTACTTGAAGAGTCTTTTAAGATTGGCCTTAATTGGCGTGAGGTGACGCGTGAAACTAGATGGAAAAGCATGATGCCTGTCCTCTGTCCCGACAGTTTGGGAATATAGGATCTCAAGAGACAGAGAGAGAGAGAGAGAGAGATGTATCTTGCTGTTGTATAGAATTTAAAAAGTTGTCTTTTTAACCAGAAAATACAGTATTTTTTTTAAAGAATTCTTGTATTTGGTTTTCAGGTACTCAAAAAAAAAACAAAATTTATTTATTACTAGCTGTGACTGCGACTCCGTCCGCTGCCACCACCACCAGCCTCCACCACCAGCCACCAGCTGCCTCCCCTCGTCCGCCGAACCTGTGCAATGAGGAGATGAGTCCCCGGCCCATCCCCTCAGGTCCGGCTACGGTTGCAGGAGGAGTTGGGCAAAGCGCCGCCTCCTCCTGTCGGTCCTCCGTTGGCAGAGATGGCCACTTAGCGGGTCTGCCTCACGGGCCCTCTCCGCCGCCTCCTTCTGCGAGATGACGTCCTCGCAGAAGGAGGCCATTGCTTGCCACGCCTGTTCGCTGCCGAGCATGGCCGAAACCACACTCGGCAGTGACAAATTCCCCCCTACCGCCGCCGCCAGAATGAGGCGCTGTCCGTCCCATGCAACACACTCACACAGCGTGTACTGCACGGTGTCTTTATCAGCGCCGACCTCGTAACAGATCGGCTCCCTACGAGCGATCCGGTGCAGGTACCACCCGAAACAACCGTGTCCGGTGAGTACCTGCACCAGTCGGAACGTCAGGAGCCCCAGGATAATATTCTAAACTATTTCAATTTCATAAGGGAAAAAATAAAACCCTTCCACTTGCGTATGTGTAAGCGTGTATGCGTGCACATGTGTGGAGGAGATATGTGTAATGTTGTCGCAGTGATGTAAGATTTTGTGTCATTGTATCGCGCGAGCAGCGCACTCAAGGGCTCCACGCGGAGGGAACGGACTTAGAGTTGAGCCGCTGCCGAGGGGGAATTAATCTGGTTGCGTGCTATGTGTTACAGTCCTGAATTAGCGTAATCAATTCTTAGATCCTTTACCTATCCAGTGGTATAATTTAATTTTGGATGTAGAGAATAGATTCGAATCTACATTGCCAAACTGTATAATTTTATTCATTCACTTCATATTCATACATTTTATTACATTTTTTGGATATGCCCCCGTATTTAAAGATGTATTCACGTCAAAACACAGAGTGAGGATAACAATTATCGGGGGTAAGTCGCGAAACCTGCTATTTTTAATTTAAAAAACGAAGGTAAGATAGTCCAGTCGCCGTTAGTCAAGAAAAACGAAAATAAAAACGAGGTGCAAATGTTACTCCATTGAAACATCTCAGTCGACGCAACTAAGATACATAAATAAACAAATGCGTACAAAGCAAGTGCACGGGGAGTTGCTTTGATGTCCTTCTACTGAATGATGGGCTATTAGATGCATCCCGCATATCTAGGCGCTAACTCGCTCATGTCAATTCCATATTATTTCATATCTTAGCAGCTATTGCTCACTGACTACAAACTTAAGAGATAGTGATCAACTTATTATCTGAATCGCATATGACTAGTTTGAAGAACAGTAAAATAATTACCCAATTGAGCTTTATTAACAAAAACATCATCAAATGACAAACATAAAAATGAAACTACTTAATCAATCCAATTGCACTGATTCTACTATTGGAAGACGATCTGATAGGTAGGTAATCACCCAATTAAAAAAGCGAGTAATGAGAGGATGTAAGTACTATGTAAAGAGAAATATAATTTCCTTTAATTTTAATATTGTTAGGACAAAGCCGGAACCACAGATTTTTTTATATCGTAGGAGGCAAACGAACAGGTGGGTCACCTGATGTTAAGTGATCACCGCCGTCCATAGACACTAACAACATCAGGGCTATCGCAAGTGCGTTGCCAGCCTGTGTTTGTAGGAGAGGGAGGGGGAAGGCGAGGTGGGCCTCCGGCGCTGTCAGTGACCGAACGACACGTAACAATGCAACTTCATGGCGGTGTTTCTGTGAGTGGGCTGGTACTACCCCGGGCGAGCCGACCCATTCGTGTTGAAACCAGTAATAGCTTCAAAGTGGCTCTACCACCTACAATCTATAATCTGTGGCAAATCTCCGATCTGTGGATGGAAAGTACGATGGCTCCGTAGTCGGTGATAACATCAGCCACCACCTCAACTGATGGAACACCTCATGATGGAACTATAGCTCGATTAAAAAGTTTTTTTACAAGCACGCCTAGCTACTGGCTAGCTACTACTACTACAATTACTACGTTGCCGTCCTTAAGTTGGAAATCTGCCGCCAAGCACCTACATGTATGTCCCATCAGCTACATTTCATAGCCAGTTTCTGTAGATTTAGCATGTTTACCATTTCAGACCATGTAGTTATTTAACATCAGATGAGATTATAGTCGAACGCTGAGTTAAATAAATACTATTTTCCTAAAGCGTATATAAACTAGGATATTTTTCAAAGATTCTCGTTTCGCATAAATCGTCTCGCTTTATTATTTATTATGTTATTTATTAAAATACATTAATGTTTATAATGAATACGGTCTCTTAAAATGTCATACTACGTATCGTTGGACAATCACCTTATGTTCCGACTTAAAAGCGAGCTTAAGTTTACGACTGCCATAAATTATTTGAACGTTTAGAAGAGTTCCTTCAGAATAAAAAGTATTGTGTTTGATATTTTCATAATATATTCAGGTGATATTGCGATTTCAGATTTGTAGTTTGAATGAACATTTATAGATTATTTTATAAAAATTTAGTCGAACAAAAATAGGTGCAACAGTTTTAATACGCTTACATACATTCGGCAATTATTTTTCATGTATTTAGATATAACTAGCTATATCCGCGACTCCGTCCGCGTGGAACCTATATAAAAAAAAACTGACTACGTTATTGACCTAGCAAGGTCTTAGCAGCTTCACCGGACTACTAAGGCGAGCGCTTAAGGCATTCAGCCAATTTTATTTGACAACTAGCTCAAGGGTACACGGCACACCTCAGCTTGGGCTGTTGCCTGATACATGCAATCCGCTATCTTTTTTTTTTTTTTTTAACGTGGGGAAATCCCTTATGGATACGCCACCCTCCCGGGGGAGAGGGTGGGTTATGTCCGAGTCGCACGGACTAAAACCCCACGGTGTACCGACAGACCGTTTTGTGGGGGCAGCAAGG
>MU158840.1:174611-252469 GCA_015888305.1 Antheraea pernyi | reverse complement strand
AAGAGTTAGCATCGATCTCAAGATGCACCATGACGGAGCGAAACACTTGTATCTAATCGATTGTGGTCATTAAACGTTAATCTACAACATATTTTAATTAAGAATAATTTCTATATTTTACAGTTACATACCAACAGTGTCAATGGACATTACGTTCAACCGTCAACCAAGGACGTGTTTTTAATTACTTTTAATTATCTCAGTTATTAATATTTCGCTCTTTCTATTACTAGTTTCAGATATAACTTTTTCAGGTACACCTCGCGCGCAAGTAAACTTAAAAGTTTTTATTGCACTGAAATGTGGTAGCGGCCACTCATTTCCAGGTGGAAGTGCAAAGTAACGTCCACTATAATATTTAATGATGGACTTCCGCAAAGTAACGCTTTCTTCAATCAATATCTCAAGCTTATTATATAAGCTTGTACAGAGAACCTACGTTGATCAACTTAATTTTCAAAGACATTATGAAGATACCAGCACTCGGAAATTATGCAACTGAATTCAAAATCTCTTTGAAATTATTTATTCACTTGTCTTTTCAACAGTACCGGTGAGAAGAGAAAGCAATATTACGACGAAACAGGGGCTAGCTGGAGTGCGGGGGGAGACGGTAAATTGACGCTGATTGCCTACAATTGGTAGCAATCGAGCGCATAAGCAAGCCGTTAGAAGTATAATGGGCAGTTCGAATGATTCTCACCGCGTAACCTGGACTGCTGAATGCAACATGGCTATGTAACTCTACCAATTTCAAAATCATTGTAACATCCAAAGTAGCCTTAAGAAATTCATATAGAAGTATTAGCGTCAAAATTTGATAGTTCGATTATATTACTGCAAGGTAATATGCAATATAATATAAATTATCTTTGAGACATACAATATGTTTGAAAAAAATGCTATGTCACTTTGATATAGTAAATTGTGAAAGTAAAACTAATAGGAGGTAATATAAATACCTGCTTATATATTACAACATACACATAGTAAACACATGTATGAAGGATAAAAAGAAGTAAAAGAAACAATTGATTAACATTATACAAGGTTTAACTTAACTTAATTAACTGTAGCTCTGAGCTGAAGAACGTATAAAAGGATTACTTTAACACCAATTTAGACTATAAAATGCAACTAGATTCCTTAGGCAATACGTGAAAAATGGAAAATATTTATTTATTTAAATTAGCAACATTTTTGAGGTATTTGATCAATTCAACAATTATAACACTGATTTATGTTAAAAAAGAATGAATGATTCCTGAATTAATTTAGCATATTTAATTTTAAACATTTGTTGCTGTGAACCGGAGCTGGAGTTTCCCTATTTGATTTAGTAATGTAATGTCTCAAACGTATCTTAACTGATTTGTAATTTAATCCTAACAAACTATCGGATATGCAACCGTCGGATCTGATGCATCAAGAGCATAACTGCCCACCTTGAGCGACGTAATCGGACGAGGGGGTTCGGTGACCTGCCAACGGATGTCACCAATTGTAGAACTAATAAAGGTGCAGTTACCTCTCCGCTTGGTGCCTTGAACTTTGCGATTGCGATCTGTGGTGCTATATTGCTGTGAGAGCGTCTGTTATTGCATATATAATAAATACCTTTCTATGGATATGTAATTTTTATAAGTTTATATGCTCACACTACACTTTATTCTGTATTTTTGCAAATATTTTAAATACAATAGTTTAGTTGTTTGACATGAGTAATTTGAAATATCAGCATGGAAAGCGATCAATAGTTTTACATACATACATTTAAATGAAATTATAAACGTATTTATTTTCGTTTAAGATTTTATTAAGGTTAAAGAACAATAGAAGATACTAATTTTAGAAAATCGGTAGAGTGCAAAACTGCAAACGACCGTTGTTAATAGGTACCGAGAAATACGTCTGGCCCAATAACATAAATTGTCTGTTGATAATTTATTTAAATGACCACATTTGATAATGTGGTTAGATTATGTGATTTTACTTTAGCGACAATTAAATGTAAAAAATCACTGTTTAAAAATCACTTAACTGCTGTCTTGAAGAACCTCATACATGGAAAATACTTAACAAGGACCATACTCGGCATGTTAATGGCAAGCAATTCCTCTAAACCTACTGTAACCATTTAGGTTCCAAGGTATGAGACAAACACTTTCATGTTCGCTAACTTAGTCTGACATTTATCATTATCTGAACAGTGGCTTTGAATATACTCATTTTCTATTAGGTAGACAGTAATTTTGCTAAGAAAAATGAAATCCATATAAATAAAGCAATGGAGGTCTGCTGTTGTGCGCGCATCACGCAAAAATTACTAGATAACATTCAATAATTTCTTTAATTTTACTTCATCAATATCATGATATCTTTAATATAATTATAAGAAACTAATTTTTTTATAAACACTAAGTTTCCTGCGATGTGTATTTTCTCACCGTGGAGTAGTGCGGCAAACGGGGTGATGCTTATATTTTTTCCTCTGTACATAAAATAGGCATAGACATATTGTTTAGATAATAAATACACATAATAACAATAAACTTCTAAGTTGTATGTTGTTCATTCTTTCTAAAGTACAAAAGATTTTTCCAGATTAATAATGCCTGTAACCGTAATTGCAAACAAACTGTTTAGAAACGAAAAACAAAGCTTTCTCACATTACAAACTAACAGACATGCATCTGGCCTTGTATGAAAATGAAATCATTCATATATCACACTTAAACCTTTGCAATAAGATCAGAATCATTCCACACGTGGGCTGTCTATTGGACGTTTTTGTTTTAAGTGAGGACAATTGCTCGGCACGGATGGCAACCGGACACCGGGTGATATAAAAGCGACAATAAAAGGTGGAAGACCTGTGCTGTTGATTGGTACAGACGGTTGCGTAAATTATAAATAATACACAATATAATCGTGGTGACTGAATTCTTAAGTGGAATATTAATCTGACATTTACTGATC
The DNA here is from genome assembly GCA_015888305.1 of Antheraea pernyi. Lineage (NCBI taxonomy): Eukaryota > Metazoa > Arthropoda > Insecta > Lepidoptera > Saturniidae > Antheraea > Antheraea pernyi. The sequence goes on along the minus strand of MU158840.1, from coordinate 249,490 downwards.
AAATTAGTTGTGATCGGAAGTTGCATAAATTTACTGACCTGATTTAAAATAGCAGAAATATCGATTAACAATGAAAGAAAACTGTTAAATGATAACCAGCTACTATGGATATGGTTAGGGATGTTAACATAAGAGAAGATATGGAAGTAGTAAAAGCTTAGTATGGACATTTTACAGAAGAGTTGAAGGTCATAGTAATTGGAAATATGGAAATAGAAGGAAATCGATGAGGTATGGATGAATAATGTGAAATAAGAATACAAAGGTGTGAATACTGGGATTACAGTTAATTTAGGAGAGTTGTGCGTGGTAATACGGCTTTTTCAAAGTCCTCTTGACTAACTACCACCCTCATGGTGAAAGTCTGTCGCCAAACACCTGTTGGTGTGTTCTGGTAGCTGCACTTGAGAACTAGTCTCCTCTAGCGTGTTTACCAGCTTAGAGCACATCGTCATTTAATATCAGATGAGATTGTGCTCAAACGCTAAAACCTATAAAGAAAAAGTGCAAGAGGAAAATATGTTACGCTGAGACTATTTAGTTTAAATAAAAATGTGTAATATTGTAGTGGAATCATTTTGGATTGGTAAATTAGAGAAATATCGAAAACCAATATAGTAGAATATACATATACTCTCTTATATGGTTGTAGCAATTTCAATTCCTGGATTGTCCTTAAACAAATTGAAGCGCCCATATATCGGCTTACTTTGATTGTCTGCAGTGTTATTTGATACCCCACACCTAAACAATCTAAATGGGAAGAATGCTGATGCTTTGATCTGTTTTCAAAAAGTACAAACGTTTTCATAAATAAAAACATGAATACATAACGTGTCCCAAAAGTATCCGACCTGTACCCATAACTTCGCGCCAAAACGTCCAATTGACTTTTATGATTTACGAGCGAGCAAGTGACTTTTCACGAAATCATCGGCTGCCACGGCAACCAACAAAGTTTGTTATTTGGAGCGCAGCGCACCTTTATGTGCATTGTCGACCTCAAGTTCGTCAAATTTTGCTATCATTCAAAATGACGGAGAGATCAGATCGAATTTGCATAATTTTTTGCTCCAAATTCAGAAAGAGTTGTGTAGAGTCCATCAAAATTATGCAGGAGGCCTTTGAAGATGCTCGTATGGGCCAAACTCAAATAAAAGAGTGGTACAATTGATTCAAAGACGGACGCACGAGTGTTGATAGGACCTTCAAGCATGATAACACCAAAAAACTTTTGACTATTCCAAAGATTAAAATTGCCGCCCTAAGGACACTAGTTTGACGAGTTAGTTGAAACGAATGTGACACGTGCACTCATGGCCATTCTGAAAACCAATTACCAGAACTGCATCAGGATGTGGAAGCACCGATGGGAGCATCTTGTTCAGTCGGAGCGGGATTACTTCGAAACATGCCATGAGCCGAATGACGAATAATAATGCCAGTACGAAGTTATAGGTACTGTTCGGATATATTTGGGACATACCTCGTATATCGTCTTTGTTTTAGCATCCAATCTTCTAGATTATTACTACCATTGTCAAATAGATAATAATAATATTACAAGTTTCTTGTAATAATTTTAATATTCTAACAAAATGCTCTGTCGCATTATTTCCAATCCACTTTACTTTTGCTATAACGTAATACGTAAAACACCAATAGTGAAAAGTATAGAGTCAAATAACACAAGATTATGAATATAATGTAAAATCCACTACATGACAGGCTAAGAACCCGAACAAAACTAATGTTATTTATATATTACCGGTATCTCTTCTGTGAAATTCATAGCACTATTTATGTTCATATTCATAGTCCTTGAAACAGATTGATTGTTTTTCAAAATATATATATCTATTTCGCGTTCATGTGTATGTATTCATTTATCATGAATATCATGACTATTTGATAATAAATTTTGATAAAAAACGTGCAAAAAACCCCGTATCCATTACAAACAACATTATAACTATCGAATATTGTATCCGCGAAACTTTCGCAATGCACGTACAAAAACGGACGATTTTAACGTAATATTAAGTTAACATCGCTTGTGAAGTACGCGGGGATTATTTTTTATGATAACAAAATCGGTATTGGATATAAAAATATTCATTTTAGTTTTATTTGAGACTGTGACGTAAAACTGTAATGGAGATGCGATGGCCGAAGTTGTTTTTATAGACTCTAATGGCTTTTGATGTATGGCGGATGACCGCTATAGTTATGAGTTGGTGGTGAAATTTGCTTTTTGCCAGTTTTCCCTGTTTCACATAGCATACAACGTAGTAAAGTACTCTTTCACAACTGGATTGTAACTATCATAAACTTATAATTGTGAGCCACTTTGGAGCATCCAGAAATATATACAAAATTGAATTATCCCAATATAACTACACCTTATAAAGTTATTTATTATAATTTTTACACTAATGATAATTGACGATTAATTATAATGTAATTAACCACTAATTTAATTAATAACTAAATTATAAAGGCGTCACAATACTTTGGGTGTATTATTTCGGCTATTACTAATAACAATGATATTTTTGCAAAACACAGAGAGATTCCAAGTAAGTATAGTCTTCACTATGGAAAGTAAAGATATAACTATACATATACATAGAAGCATAAAAATAAATCAGAACATAAACACTCGGCATAATATCGATCCAAACTAAATCCTGCAATAAACCTGTAAACACGAATCCCTATACACTATAATAAACTAATTCTGTTTATACTGAGCGCGTGCTCAACGATCCAGGTTCGCTTCCCGACTCATAAGTTCCAGTTTAAAATGGCGTTATGTTTGTACACGGCTTCACTGGCCTAATTTTTTACCCAACGTTACCATTCCCCGGGGATTAGATGCGATTTAATTTAGGAAAATAGTTTTTTTTTAATAGACTGAATTTATCGGTCGGTTATTATTTTATTTTATGAATCCTCAGTTATAACGAGTGCTGTTACGAGGTCAATTCCACGTAGAATACTACCAGATAAGTATTTTATGAAGGAAAACACCGCGGTTAAATTATAATACGGTGTTGGGGCCTACCTTTTATGTCATACATGGTGGCAAACGAACAGGTGGGTGGGACAGGGTCACCTGCTGTTAAGTGATCACCACCGTCCATGGACACTAACAACACCAGAGGAATCGCAAGTGCGTTGCCACCCTTTGGGGGGAGGGGTTAGGGAAGGAAGAGGGAGAGGAGTGAGGTGAGGGGAGGTGGGCCTCCGGCGCTTTCACTGACCGAACGAAACGCAACAATGCAAGCATTTTTCGTCGGTTTTCTATGAGAGGGTGGTACTACCCCGGGTGAGCCGACCCATTCATGTTGAAGCCAGTAATAGTTTCAGCGTGGTTCTACCATCAAAGAAAACCATCAAGTTAGTCTAATTAAATCATCATCATCAGCCTGTAAGAGGCCTACTGCAGGGCCATACGCATCTTCCCGAAGGAAGGTATGGGCGTAATCACCACGCCAGCCCACGACGTATTAGCGATTTCAAACTCTGAAAAATCCACAGTTCTATATTTTTCCCACAAACAGTAGTACTACAAGAACATTTGTCAGGTTCAGGCTTCCTCGCGATGTTTCCCTTCACCGCCAACCGATAGTGTTACCAATTTAAATTAGTAAATGTATGCGAATTCCGCAAACTACATTGGCACATGTCGGGATTCGAATCTGCGCACACTGCATCACCACTACTTAATTAATTGAATACTACATTCAAATAATAAAAGTCAGTTGTCAAGTCCGGCCTCGTATTACATTGCATTGTTGTTGCAATATTTTTATTGTTTACTAACTACGCCCGAGATTAGGATAGCGTGGAACCTTATTTAAAAAAATATTTATCAGTAAAGTCATCTGAAGTCTTAAGTCCATTTACTTATTTAATTATCTGTCGTACTTAAGTTGCATCTTCATTAAAATTACAGTAACTTTTGATAGAGTCACCCAATTTTAATGAAATCAAGACTAAATGTTACTGGAAGATATGCTTTATGATTTTCTTGGTTTTATCATGAACGCAGTACTTTAGCAGTGATGCGTGTTTATAGAGACAGACAGACATTTTTAAACATGATTGAAATTATGATATTTAATATTATTATTCATTCCTAGACACATGCAACATTTTTTTACATAAACTAAAAAGAACAGACACATTACATCTTGGTAACGTTTTATAGTAAATGCAGTACTTTAGCAGTGATGTGTGTTCAAACAAAGAGACAGATAGGCAGATAGACAGACAGACATTTCTAAAAAAGATTGAATGATTTTATTACTTATTCAAAGACACCTGAAACTATTTCTTTTAAACTAAGGGCTGTAGTACCATTAAGTTGTACTGCAACATGCAGTTGAATGGAGGTGTTGTTGTTGAATACATCTAATTAACTATGTACATGTTTCCTTTATTTATCTTGTGGTCATGATGTTTTCCCAACAATAAAAACTTTTCTTTCTTACCAACAACCGATGAGCGTGAATATAAACGAAGTTCACGTTCAATAATAATGTTGCTCATCACGCAACCGACAGAAATGATCCGCTGGACTGATGACCGCACCGGCCGGAACCGGATATTCACCGTGGAGGGCGCTGCCGTCGTTTCCTGCCGTGTCTCTCCCCCACTTCCGGTCAGGTTGGATGTCTTACGAGTTTTCGACGTACATCAGGTTGATAGCGGGTGTTACGTTACGGCCGATGTTTTCTTGATTTACTACCTTAAAGCCTTTCGCTTATTAAGATAAATTTGTAATAATAATACCAATTGGATAAATGTTTTATTCGATTTAGGGATTACGAACAAGAAACTAGATGTTTTTATTGTATATTAAATTTTACATGCGACTTGGTCTGCGTAACAATTTTACAATATATCTTAAGTTCAGAGGAATAAATGCTTTTTTGTAAAATATAATATCCAGTTTATTTCTCCTCTTTTGCGAAAGAACATCATACGGCTTACTCCACTTCGCATATAGCTTACACACCGCGTAGTATTTATAAAAATCGTTGTTTTTGATATCGTATTAAATTTTCTTATAAATAAGGACTCTTTTTATATGTATTTTTATATTTTATATTAGCTGTACCCGCAGCTCCACACGCGTTTTTTTTTAAATTGTATTAAAGGAATATAAAACGAATGAAAATGAGATCATATATGATTATAGAAATGCTCGTTAAAAACAATTGTAAGTACGACACGCATGCGACTTATAACATGTAACGTATATAATACATATATAAATGCTAACAGTGTCTCAAATGATATTTATCATCAGCAACATATTTAGAACCTTAACCCACCATATTACTACCTCAGTGCTCACTTACACTGTAAAAAGAACTAATTAAATAATGAATTAAAGATGTTATTATGATGATATAATATGTCCATATTGTCAATAAGTAATACGGTTATGGTATAATATATTTTTAGAAAGAACCCTTCTATCTTCAAAATTACTATTAATAATTACAATGTTGAATTGTGTACAGTAACTGAGCTGACGTCTTCAAATCTTACATAAGTATAAATCAATATATAAACCTTTATATCTGTCTAGACTATTTTTAATATTCGACAATTTAAATAGTGCTCATTGAACTCGATAAAACATTCTTATATGTTACCATGGTTCCTGAGTAATGTAGCCGAAAGTGCGGTCAATAAATCAAAATGGCCACCAAAATGACCGAAAAGACACCATAATTCAAATTACATACATAGATGCAGTACAATGCAGATGTTTACAGTGATCAACATATGGTTGCTAAATTTCATGCGGACGAAGTCGCGGGTAACAGCTAGTCTAAAATAGAATAACCTAAATTACTTCCTATAAGGTCAGCTATCTGCCAGTGAACGTCCCGTGAAAATCAGACAAACCATTTTGGAGAGAGCACTGCGGCAAAGCCATGGATAACAGCTAATATAAATTAAAATTACCTAAATTACTTTTTATAAGATCAGCTATTTACCAGTGAAAGTCCCGTGGAAATTGGTTTAACCATTTTGGAGATATCATTGCGGATAAAGCCGCGGTTAACAGCTAGTCTAATTTAAAGTAGCCTAAGTAACCTGCTGTAATTTCAGCTATCTGCCAATTGAATTCCAGTCAAAATCGGTTCAGCCGTTTCGGAGATTACCCGGAACCAACAGACCGACAAAATTTTTAAATATTTCAGTTTTGTTATCAGGAAGAAGATATATTTATATGTATACCTGTCATTTTATATATACACTAGCGGGCCCAGAGTATGTTGACGTGCCTTAATAATAAAAAAATCTTAATATTTGACTGCAGCGCCACCTACCTCATTCAATTCTGAATTTATAGCATTCTTGAATCTATCTGAACACGCACCAAAAAATTATGAAAATCTGTCCAGCATTTTAAGAGAGGTTGAGGCACATATACATGAATAGACAAAATATATAATGTAAATTAAACAAAATAAAATAAGAAAATATTTTTATAACAAGTTATTGTAGCTACAATCGTTTTTAGCAGATGCACAGAGAGGTGTGTCATTTTCAGACATCACCATCGTTTACATATCTACCCTATAATAGCCTTTTGATATCAAAGCCTTCCTTATCAAACTGAAATAGTTTAGAAAATTATCCGATACGAAATATATATAAGATTTGTTGAGGTATGTATGTCTGGTACACATATATGTTTCAACAACTCATATATGTATGAATAGTTAGCCTAGTTTAGGTTAGCTCGGATAGGTCGCGAACTGCATGTATCAGGCAACAGCCCAAGCCGAGGTGTGTCGTGCACCCTTGAACTAGTTGTCAAATAAAATTGGCTGAATGCCTTAAGCTCTCGCCTTAGTAGCCCGGTGAAGCTGTTAAGACCTTGCTAGGTCAATAGTGTAATGAGTTCGAAAAAAATAAATATTAAAGCCCGCTTGGCTTGGAGCTTGATTTTCCTATCCCGCAAATTGGTAATATACTCTGGGACTTTATTTTAGAATCTAACTTAAACAATTGTTACTGGCCTTAGTATGGCGGACACATGGTATGACCACTTTGTCACTATTTTTAGTATTCAAATCATTCCGGTGTCTTTTACTAAATTATAATTTAAAGAAAACTAATTTTAAAGAACAAACAAAACAAAAGAGATTTCTAAACATAAAAATAAATGCGTTTTGTCGTTATTGCTTAACCCAATAAAACACATATATATGGACAATATATGACAAAACCAAAAATAGAGATCTAGTTAGAATTATTTGGATACTGCTTATTCTATTGGTGCAAAAATCAGAAGTGGGATCTGAGAAGAATTAGAGAGTTACTATAAAACATACTATATTAAAGCTGCTATGAAATATATAGATTATAAAAAATTATACTTTCAATGAGTTTGCAATATTACTCGTATATAGATTTGTTAGAGGTGTTATTTGAAGAAAAGGCTTTGTAATGTAGAAGCTAACTCTCTTACTTTTTTCCTCTCAGGTTCATTATATTTTTCGTTCTAGCATTAACCTGTGATGTCTTCGAAAACAATATCTAATTTAAAACGTATTTTATTCGAGTGCTTTCGTTGAAGATTTATTCTAATCTCTGGTAGTTTCGGTAATCGCGGTAAATATCTCGAAATAATCCGAAAATTCGAGTATCATTCGAAAACTTTGTGATAATTGCAAAACATTACATAAAGGATTAATTTAAATGTTTTCCCCAACTGATTTACTGTAGTGATGTACACGGTTCATGACGTCAGTAGTGTAGTACTTTGCGAATATTTTTCGTAAATAAAATAAATCACATTATGTCTCGGCTTGGCCGTTCGCCTAACTACTAGTAATTATCTCAGTTTATCTAATGAAAAAATAACGGAAAGTGTAAAAAGAGAACATTAAACGACCGAAGTTTACACCTGAAATATTTCTCGCGCTTGTGTTCTAATGTCGTACTAAAAAAAACGGATAGAGCGAAGGCCGAATGTTGAAAATGCGTGTAATTTTTTATCGAAGACATTTCAGTTTTAAGTTACTTTGACTAATGTAATTTTGACTTCGCCACTTCCGTTCGTGAGAGACTTTATAATATTCGACACGATATTTTTCAATCAAAATATCTTTTAATCAATTTAGGCCCTGAGAAGGCGCTTATGAACGTCAAAACTACCACCGGTTTGGAAAACAACTCAGTCATCGAGAAGAACCGGCAAGAAACTAGATCTGGTTTATCTTTTCATGTTATGTATTTTTACAATAACACAAATATTTACATTCGTTATTAGTGGATGCACAGAGAGAGGCGTTATTTCCAGACGTCACAATCGTTCACTTATTGATGCACCCTATAATAGCCTTTAGATATTAAAACTTGACATGGTTCTTGAACTCACTATCCGGCAAATCAGTAATGTGTTTTAGGACTTTTTTATAAAACCTAACACTATTATCTAAAAAACTGTTTTTGGACTTAGTGAGCCTGAAGCAAGAAATGACTAATTTCTTTCTTTTTCTAGTATTTAAATTATGCTTATCTTTCACCAGAGCCAACATATCTAAGTTTTTGCGGACATACATTAAATTATCAAGAATATATTGGGAGGGCAGAGTTAAGATACCGAATTCCTGAAACTTAGTCTTTAATGATTCGTGAGGCCTCATATTATAAATTGCTCGAACTGCTCGTTTTTGTAATAGGAATATGGTGTCCACTTCAGCTGCTGTCTCCACAACAAAATACCATAAGACATTAAGCTGTGGAAGTAAGCGAAGTAGACAACCCCAGCAGTGGCAATATCTGTTAGCTGGCGAGTCTATCTAACTGCGAATGCAGAAAAACGTAATCTTCCCGCCATTTTTTTACGTGAGGACCCCATTGTAATTTCGAATCAAGTGTAATACCCAAGAACACAGTATTGTCAACTAAGCCTACTTAGCAGTAGATCATTTATATATACCAAGAACAAAAACGCCCCTAAACTGGAACCCCGTGGGACGCCAATGCGAGTCAATGATCCCGCTGACGTTATCCTGTCTACACTAACTTTGTGATAACGATCTTTTAAATAGGAGACTAGAAGGTCGAGAGAAGCTTCACCAACACCATAGTGTTTTAATTTCAAAATAAGGTTACTATGGTCAACGCAGTCAAAAGCCTTAGACAGATCACAAAACACTCCGATAGCATCTTGCGATCCCTCCCAAGCTCGAACAAATATGACGTAGTAATGTTGCACCAGCGTCTGTAGTTGATTTTGATTTTGTGAAACCAAACTGTTGACCATCCAGAATCTTTTGCGCTTTAAAATATCCTAATAATTGTTTAAGCATAATCTTCTCGAAAATTTTCCAAGATGACTCGTACGACCTGATTTAAATTTAAATCCTAACTATATATATAAAAATCCAGTCCCATGATGTTTGTCCACGATGAACTCCGAAACTACTCAACCGATTTTCATGAAAGTTGACATTTATGTATAATTTGATCCAACTTGAGATTAATTTATATTTGGATTAATAGCCTCGATATATTTTAATTACACATACCAGTAATAGTTTCAGCGTGGCTCTACCACCATTAAATTTCATAGGGTTATTATTATTAACGTTTGAACATCTGGTTTTAAATGACAATGTGACCTAATATGGTAACATTTATAAGATTTTCACATTGTAAATTTCATCAGTTTCGAACAGATGGCGCTAAAAATCAGTCTGTTGACAGAAAACTGTAGGACCGACTGTTATTGATATTGTATCGCGATCGTTATTGAATAAAACCTCTTTTATATAAATCGATTGTTGACGTTCAGATCTCAGTTAATTTATAGTATCGAGACTCCAACTTTTTGGTAGTCATGCACGTGAACGTCAACAAAAAAGAACAAAGTGTCATTCATTCTTCTGTTTTCCATCGAACTATCGAGACGATCATTATAATGAGCAGCTGAAACAAATATCATCATCAAAACAAGAATCATTATCCAACATTCGTGGAAGCTCAGCGGCCAGCTGGAACAGAGAGAAGATCACGAGGTACGTGCATTGTATCTTTACTGTTGTTAGCTGGATCTGAACGAAAACTCTAAAGGTTCTCGAAGACCCTTCGGGGTCCCCCAGTGTAGCAGAAAGCCACTTCGGCGGTGCGCATGCTACATCTTTTTGGTGCCGAAACCCGGGAGCTTCCAAATATCGATAATTTACGCATGGTATTAACCTATAAACAGCTCAAGATATCTGATCACTGTTTATTCGTTTACTATTCTATATATCTAAGTATCTATTTCTTCTGTATTTTCATTTTAAAATTATTGTGAAATCAAATTATGCAATCATTTTTAATATTCGTTATCGGTGCATAATTTCATTCGGTTCACAGTAATTTTATTATTCCTTCTCGATCTATATCATAATACACATTATCGTTTCACATAATCTTTAAAACCAAAATCATATCATTTTACGTATAATTATTTCGCTTTTCGTTTTTTCGCCTCTTAGATTTATTTGTCATTCATTCGTTGCATTTTGAATATATTGTGACATTTGACATATACAGGCTACCACGCAGTTATCAAAAACCGTTGTTTTTTCTTATACATCATACACTCAACTTGTGTGATAGCTTGTACAGTGCCTACGTGACTTCGTATCATACAAATCGCTAATATTCACTTTTCGCCCCTACCATAGTACTTTTATCATAGTGCCCGTACCACAGTAATTTATTAATTTAATTTTAACGCGTTAACATTTCGAATTAAAGCATTGCAATTGCATAAAGGTGTAATTGCAATACAAATTAATAATAATACTTTATTATTCATTATTGTAATCAACGTTTGTACCGTAATACATACTTGCTTTCACGATGCCTTTCTCAAGTAAATATTCCAATCGTAAGTCAGTTACTCTAAAGAAATCTAAGTCTAGGTCTGTTGATAGCGAGTATACTGAACGGGATTTACCGTCTTTGCGAAGGAAACGTACTATCGCCTTTAAACGGTTAACTAAAACTTTTGAAGTAGGCGTTTTAGCGGTAAATGATCCTAGTCAGCGCGATTTATTTCTATCGTATCACGAAGAAGTCAAACAAAATGCGGAGAGTTTTGAGGATGCTCATTTCACCATTATAGAAATTCTTAATGATCCAGAACACGAGGATAATGAGATTCAGGAACGTTTCGATGAGATATATTACAAAGTGATGGCGATCAGTCGTAACCTGTCTAGGGATGATTCGAATCTTTCTCATGGGAGTTCATCTGCAATTAACATCCGATTGCCAAAGATCGTACTACCGACCTTTAATGGTGACATCAAAAAGTGGCCGGCATACTTTGATACTTTCAATGCATTAATTCACAACTCCTCGTCTCTTACTGATACGGAGAGGTTCCACTACCTCATATCATCTCTCAGTGGTGACGCGTTGACCGTAGTCAAACCCTTCCCAATGACTCATGAACATTATCGCGATGCATATAATGCTCTCATTGCGCGTTATAAAAATAAACGCGATCTAGCGTTCACATGTTGGCGGGACATTTTAAGCATCGAATTCAACAACAATGATGCTCATAATTTTCGAAAATCACTTGACCTATTCGACGAAAATTTGAGCATTTTAAAAACAGTTAATCTGCCAATTGATCAATGGGATTTTATTCTAGTATATCACATTTTATCGAAACTTAATCCAAAGTATCGTCGCGATTTTGAGGAAAAATATGCGGACGTTGAACTACCCACATATCAACAATTAAAATCCTTCTTGCAATCTAAGTGTGAAGCTTTACTGCGTGACATGCACTTTATAGATACAATTAAGCCAAATAAGCCTCAACAAAATATTGCGACTGAGCAATTGCAACCTAAACGTCGTAGTACATTTCATACGCTTGTTGCCGCGACTCCCGCAAGTACCAATAATAAAACCGAAAGCACACCTACCACCATTCCGTATACTAGCAAATGTTCTTTCTGTAAAGATTTTCATCCAATATCGGCATGCTCCGAATTCTTAAAAAAATCGTTGGATGAACGGATGAGAATTGCTACAGAGAAAAACTGGTGCTTTAATTGTTTGAAATCTTCTCATCAATTAAAAGACTGCAAGTCTATTTTTTCATGCCGCACGTGCAAGCGGAGACATCATACCTTACTCCACCGTGACAAAGTCAGCGAAACGAATCAAACCGTGTCATCCCTGCTGACAAGTTCACCTTCACACACGACCGTATTGCTGGCAACTGCAATCGTGCAAGTTCGAGATGCTTCAGGTGCGATGCAATCATTCCGTGCTTTGTTTGACACCGGAAGTCAAAGTAACTTTATTACAGAATCTGCCATCAAGTGTTTGAATTTAAATTCGGCTCCAGCTGACATCAATGTCAGTGGAATCGGGGGCGCAGTGGCTCCTATAATCGGTGATGTTACTTGTGCTGTAGGTACGAACAACAAGGTTCTTTTTAATTTAAACTTGCACGTTATTTCAAAGATATGTGGAGATCAACCTATAACAAAATTAAATACATCGGGGTGGTCACACATCAATTCGTTGAATTTAGCAGATCCTGGATTTGATATCCCAGGGTCTATCGATATTTTGTTCGCTGCAGATGTCTTCACTGATTCACTTCTAAATGAATGTATTAAGGGGAATACAAATCAACCTACTGCTTTTAAATCGGTCTTCGGTTGGCTTCTATTAGGCAAAACTCATCTAGCGTCTAGTACACTGGTAGACGCATCGTTAGACATTGATAATGAAATGCAGTCATTAGTTCAATGTTTCCGAGAACTTGACTCTTACCCAAAGACATCCCTTCCGAGTTCTGATGAAGCTTTGTGTGAACAAAAACTTATAACTAATCATTCTCGCGATTCTTCAGGTAGATACATTCTTCACTCACCATTTAAGGCCAAGGTGGAACCTATCTTCGAAGGATCTCGTGCTATTGCGATAAAACGATTCCACACTACCAAACGTCATCTATCACGTGATCCTTCTTTACGCAATCAATATCTAGAGTTCATGGATTATGAGAATTACACACAAATACGACTTTTATGCGCCAAGTCTTGTCTATCACCCATCAAGTCAATTTTGTTAACTCGTTTAGAACTGTGTGCAGCTGTTCCACTTACAGACCTTACAAAAGTTGTTTTACACAATTATCTAGATAAAGCACCCATTCACATTGTTCATCTGTGGTCTGATTCAAATGTCATTCTATCTTGGATACATTCCCATTCGTCAGGTTGGATCACTTTTGTGGCTAATCATATTAGTCACATTCAAGACTCGTTTACTGCAGAATCTTTGTATCATATAGCCTCAGCTAACAATATTGCTAATGTGTGTTCTCGTCAAGAACTTCCACACAACCTTCTTCAATATACGTTGTGGCGGCCTTTCTGGTTATCAGAACCTGAGCGTTGGCCAATATCGAAAGAATTTCCATTACCAAACAGCGATAAAGATAATATAGTGTCTATTGAGGAACGTAGATCGGTTGCGTTGCTTATTCGTGTTGGGAGTAGACGCGATTCATTAATCAATCATCTAATAAATCAGTTCTCTTCGTTTGTAAAAATTACTCGAATCGTATTATATATGAAACGTTTCACTCACTACATTATAAATCCAAGAGCACGCCAAGGAGGTACAATTCTAATTGATTTTGACAATACTCACTCACTGCTACTAATCGTAAAGTTCGTCCAAGATTCATCATTAGCTTGCGAAATTCAACGACTTAATACGAATCAATCTTTAGCAAAACCATTTCGAAAGCTAAATACGTTCTTGGACGAGCAGGGTATTCTCAGGGTGGGCGGTCGTATATCACGTGCTGGTTTAGAGTTTGAACAACGACACCCCGCTCTTTTACCCAGTGATCATCCATTCACGTTCAAATTCATCGAGTCCATTCATCGTAGTCATCGTCATACCGGAAAACCTAACTAGTATCTTTTGTCCTTACTTAGTCGTATCATTCGTTTTAGTTAACTTAGTTAAGAATCTATTTTTTATCTATTTCCTTATATTCTTCTATTTTCTTTGGAAAATACCATGGGTATTTTGGTGGGCGGTATGTATCGCGATCGTTATTGAATAAAACCTCTTTTATATAAATCGATTGTTGACGTTCAGATCTCAGTTAATTTATAGTATCGAGACTCCAACTTTTTGGTAGTCATGCACGTGAACGTCAACAAAAAAGAACAAAGTGTCATTCATTCTTCTGTTTTTCATCGAACTATCGAGACGATCATTATAATGAGCAGCTGAAACAAATATCATCATCAAAACAAGAATCAAGTTATGATAAACGATTTTGAAAATTAAAACGTGGTGCCATATATAATATATCTGTAGCATGCGCACCGCCGAAGTGGCTTTCTGCTACACTGGGGGACCCCGAAGGGTCTTCGAGAACCTTTAGAGTTGCCACTTCGGCGGTGCGCATGCTACAGATATATTATATATGGCACCACGTTTTAATTTTCAAAATCGTTTATCATAACTTTAAATCATCTAAATTATGTATGTAACTATGTAACTAGATTGTAGTAAGTTTTGTAGACCAATAAACTAAAAAAAAAATCAACGTGCAATAACTGAGCCACCGCAATGCGTGGCTGGCTTAACTAGTAATATCATAAATGTGAAAGTAAGTTTGTTTATTACGCTTCCACACCTTAACTATTCAATCAATAACCATGAAATCTTCCACACATGTTGTCCGGAGAAAAGAATATGGGGTAATATCCTTTATCTAAAAAAATATATAGTGTTCTCGAGGGATTAGCCTAGTCTCTATTAACGCGACCGATGCCGTGCGCAAAAATAAGTATTTTATATACCTATTATATATGGAAGGTAAAATTAAAACTTTATAAAATTGACTCTAATAGCTTATATATCTTATATTTCTCAACTTTTCGAGCAAATAACTCAAACTATTTTCGAGTTGCCTGAAGTCGGACCGAATGATAATGCTCCCAATCTACTGGCAATTGAAACGAAGACAATTACATAAGTTTTTCTATCATGTTCCTCGCATTCTATTAATAAAACAATAAATATACATTGGAGTTATAAGCGTTAATTAATTTAAAACCTGTTACTGAATCAAATAATGGACTATGTATGTGTACTGTTTTCTGAGACTACATCAAATTTAAATACATTGACAATTTTGTTTTAAAAAACTGCGAGCGATTTTTTCACTGCGAATTTTATATAGAAGTTGTGGAAAGAAAAGTGTATTATACGATATTTACTACTTATCGTACGATTGAAAATGTCGTAAAGTATAAAGGAGACTGATCTCAAAAATAAATTTGTACCAATTTCACCTCATAATCTTCGCTATTTTATTGCTACAGTAATTGTTCTGGCGCGGATCTGCGCACGCGCAGTTTTGACATTAAAACTCAGGAATATGACGTTCGGTAATTTTTGGCTGACAAAATAACCATAAATAATATTAAAAAAGTGTGTGTATACACAAGTATACCAATTTTTTTTCTATCCACTCTGTTGAAAAACTCTGACACTTTTATTTGTGGCTTTATGCGCTATAACATGATTTGTTTTGGTGAATTAACAATTAAATAAATTTGAATTATTATTAGGCGAGAACAATAAAACATATCAATAATGTAAAACATTATGTCGTTTGTTATTCTTAAGATATATTTTAGACATTTATAGTATATTAGCTGAGCCCGCTTCGTCCGCCTGCAACCTGATGTACAGAACGGCGACTAATAAAGCCATCTGAATGTATAAAGTCTAATCACTATCTACTTTTCTCTCGTACGTTAGTTGCATCGTCATTACAATTATAATAATTTTTGATAGACCAAACCGATTTTAAGGAAACAAAGACTAAATATTATGCAAAGATCTGCTTCATTTTCTTGGAAAGGTTATATTATCATGAACGCAGTACTTTCGCAGTGATGCGTATTCATACAGACAGACAGACAGACAGACATTTTAAAAAATGATTGAAATATATTTTATAACTTATTCCTAGACACCAATATTTTTATATAAAAATTATATTACGTTCGTTAAATATATATTATTCTAGTTTTATAACAGCTTATTTATATACACTTAAAGATAGATTTATTACTATTATCTATCATATATTTTAGTTTAAGAATCGTTTGTACCTATTAACGAGAAAATTTGTAAGGATGAATGGATATTTGTTGCTCTTTCACGCAAAAACTACTGAACGGATTTTGATGAATCTTTAGAGTAAACTTATACATAAGAACATTCTTTAAATTGGTTATAATACAACAATAAATGTGAAGTAAGTTTGGAAAAAGAACTGCTATCTGTAGCTCACTCGGCGTACGTTTCATAGTTCGTTAGTTTCACTAAATATTATAAACAAAGTCCTCTGCCACATTTTTCTGTCTCTTCGCGATAAACTCAAAAACTACTGAAAAGATTTTTATGCGGTTTTCAGAAATAGATAAAGAGGCAGGAGATTCAAGAGGAAGGCTTAGGTATATCATTTGTCCAGTTTTTATTAATTATTAGAGCGGGATTACGTCTGCTGGGTTCGCTACTTCGTATAAAGAAACATGAAAATGCAATGGAAGATTGGAAACAAGTTCCAACTATATTCTCAACGGTGGTACTATGGCTGACTTCAGGACAGCCGTTCTACTGTGGTTGGCTATACATACTTATAGATAACAGTGATGACATAATATCTCAAAATTTTCCTTCAATACAACTCTTAGACTCAGTGCACGATTCGAATTGGCATGTTGCTGAATGAAAGTTATTTTGTCGCCCAAAGTAAGAGAATCGCAACAACTTTTGATAATGCTCCTATGTACCTATGTATTAGATAAATACGTTTCTTATCCTTACGATGGTATAATTATCACTCAGAAATTCAAACTTTATATCGTTATCTGCTACCGTTATATCATGAATCTAATATAGCATAATATATTCAACTATAAAGCTGTAAAATTGAACTATCAAACGTTTTACGATATCATGCATCAAGTGTGAAATATCTGAAAGTGTTTAAATGATGTAAATTATCCTGCCACCAGCGCTTAGACTACAATGAGTCCGTTCCACTTGCACCTTATTTATTGCCCCTCATAAAACTGCGTTTGAATTACCGAAAATAACACGTGTAATGTTTTAGGTGAAACAGATAAACAATTAATTCGCGGCAGGAGATGGTTCTAATTGTGTCACAGTGTAGTTATGCTACAGTGACGTAAAACTTAAATTTAATTTAATTAATCTTAACCGTAATTCTAATAATATTAAAAAAAGGAAATGTCTGTACGGATGGATGGACATTTCACACTTTTCTCGTGAAACCTGTTAAGTGAATTGTGATGATTTTTTTTTTAATGTTATAACTGGCAAACGAACTTGTGGGTCACCTGATGTTAAGTGATCACTACCGTCCATAGACACTAACAACACCGGGGGAGTCGAAAGTGCGTTGCCAGCTTGTGTTTGGGGGAAACGGAGTGAGGGTGAATAGGAGAGGGGAAGGTAGGTGGGCCTCTGGCCCTCTCACTGACCGAACGAAAGGCAACAATGCAAGAACTGTTACTTCACGTCGGTTTTCTATGAGAGAGTGGTACTACCCCAGACGAGCTGACCCATTCATGCTGAAACCAATAATAGCTTCAGCGTGGCTCTACCACTCTTAAATATTTTATAATTAAATATTTATTTTTAATTATATATATATATTATAATTATATAGCTTAGTAAGGAGAATAAAAATAGGTCGTGTATTATTTAACAAAACTTTACTAAAATATGCTTAAAAGTAACAACCGGTAATATATTAAAGATGTTGTATACTCTATTATGAAAAAAAAAACAACGTCAATTTAGATTATATTTTAGAAACCGAGGTAAATACGAATGTAAATAAAATAGTGAAAGTTTTAATTTTACTTAATAATGTTAACGCCAGCCAAAGATTTAAGATAATATAATTTTACATCACCCGCCAAAATAAAGTACGCGCGTATATCTACTCACGCGCCCATTTGACGGGACACTGAGTATACATATAACAAGGCGAGATATAAAAGTAAGATTATATGAAAGAAACACGTTAAAAGAGATTAAATTCTCGGTAAAATAGTCTATTAGGTACTACTTACTCCTGTTACAACACACATCTCGCTCACCTAAAGTACAGTCCAGTAAATCACTAATATAATTGATAATCATTATTTCAAAAATACTATATTTTTTTAATGCGCCGAAATAATTCGAGAGTATATGAAAAATTCTGATTATAGAATATAATGTTTTCAATTCAGTCGAATAAAGCTTAACCACTATATATTATTTACACTATGCAAAGTGTTGGTATTATAAATAAATTATTAAAAATAATTGTAGCAACGTTTGTTACATTCAAACATATGCGTGTAAATGCTATTTTTAGAGAAAATAGAACTGAAATTTAATAATACATGTAGCTTTGATGTCGACTTAGTTCAGTTTCGAAATGTCTTCAAATTGAAGTGTATATGACTTTATTATTCGGGAGTATAACGAATACAATACATATAATGAAAAATTGATTGTTAATATCATAGATGTATCGGCTTTCAAAATGAATTAATACTTATCCAATGAGGTTGTGCTTTTAGGATGTTAAGATGATGAGATCCTCGACTTTTAATAATAATTCTTAACGGTCACTGTTGCTCTTAGCTGGTACTGTTCTTGATATAGGGTTAGCTGCAGTAATAAAACTAATCGATCAAGTATGTATTGAATTTATAAGTTATAATTATGATGACTGTGAGTTTGTTTCACTATCTCGCCTTAATTACTCAATCGATCATTATGAATTAAAAGGACGTAAGATAGATTTTATCTAAGAATAAAACGTATTTTTCTCTACCGATAGGTCCAATATACATAAACGCAAGCGAAACCGCGAGCAAATGATACATTAAACATTGCTTCTCTCATTTTGTTGCGAAATCTTAGTGCGAGTGCAATCTTGATCAAATCAAATCAATCAAATCTTGCTTGATCAGTTTTTATAGAGGTCCCCCGCGACTTCCTCTGCTTTTAGGTCTTTATAAATGACGAAATTATAGTTTATTTCCTTCCACCTGTAAAGGTTTATGTTGAGCGAGCTAACGTAGCTCTAGCATGGTAGTATGTTTTCAAAGTCACTTGATACTTATCGTTTCAGCCGATTTAAATACATTAGAACATGTTTAAGTCGAACTTCAATAAGTCGAGAACTTTGTAAATGTGAAACTATGTTTTGTTCTCGTTCATTAAAGCCTACAAAGCCTCCATTGCTTGAAATTTCAATGCTCTATATATTAAAATAATCAGTGAGTCACTTCAAATAATTTCCGTATATACTTTCCCTTCCAGAACTCTAAACAGTGAACTGGGCCACTTTCTTGAATCTTGAACATAGCAATTGTTACCGCCCACCTCCGGTGCCGCTGCATCACATTCAAGAGACGAGACTACAACACGACCGGAACATTGATATTAGCGCCACCATATTATAAATATACATTCACACTAGCGCCATCATATTAGAGATACACATTGATACTAGCGCCACCATATTAAGAGATACATTGAAACTAGCGCCACCATAATAAAGATACATAAATAAGAATCATTATTATTATATAGATTTTAATAAGACTTAAATAAGAATATCATTATATAGAATTGAATCATTAGTTTGATCATTGTGAATAATAAATAGTATATTCTTTGACTTCATAGTTCGGCCATGAAAGGCTAGATGTCGCTGATCTACATGTCGAAACAGATTAGTAAACACATTCGAGATACATAAATAAGGATAATTATATAAAATTGTTATATAGCTTAAATAACATTAATTTGTTCATACTTTATTATTTTTGTGTTACTTAAATTATTTTGCGGAATTATGTATAAATAGTAATCGCTTTGACTTATATAGATGGGCCTTTAAAAGTCAAGATGTCTGTGATATCTACGCACTTGTATTGTACGAAGTATTGTAAGGCGAAGCTCTGGCCAAATAAATAGTGACAGTATCTACGAAGTGTTTATTGCCATTCCTGACTGCATCGACCCTATACGTGATTATTGTAATACAATGTTTGATTCTAAAACCCACTAACGCGATCATTTGAACGTTGAAACTGACAACTTTTATAGCTCGAACGCTACTAAGAATTTGCCAACAATGTTAACTCAAAAATAATTAACATGAATCTTAGCCTGCACAAGTCGAACATTTCTTTACAATATCCGCATAGGTCGAAAACTCTATAAATCGAACTTTTTGGCATCTCCCGGGAAGTATGAATTACAGAGGTTCTATGTAATATTTTTACAAATTATAGTTGTGTATTGATTTCATGTAAAAGCTTATAGTATAATAGTTACTGTAAAGTTTTATTAAAATCTATTCTGTAGTTTTTGCGTCAACGAATAACAAATGTCTACCCATCCTTTTAAACTTCCTTTAATATTTACCACGTTATTTTATTTTGTATATTTGCACATATCTACTCTTAAGAGTGCATGTAATTACAATAATTAATCGACCATAATTGAATATCATTGTCATCAGCCTGTAGGAGACCCACTGCAGGGCTATAAGCCTCTTTCCGAAGGCATAATTACCTCACGCCAGCTCACGGTGTATTGGCAGTGTCAAACTCTGAGAAATCTACAGTTTTATGTTCTCTCACATACTGAAATACTACGAGAAAATTTCTCAAAGTTTCCTTACAATGTTTTCCTTCACCGTTAGCCGATAGTGTTACTCATTTGGATTAATAAATATACCTGTGGACGTCGGAATGATAATCCACTGGTCAAACCACCACCATAACTTCAAATAGAATATAATATCTGAAAATGTCACCCAACTACGTAATATATCTTATGGTTGAAAATAGCAAATAATATGTATACTATAGGATAGCGCCATCCTTAATTTCGGTACTGACAGCACAGCCCCTGTGGCCTAATGGATAAGGCATCGGCCTCCTAAGCCGGGGATTGTGGGTTCGAGTCCCACCAGGGGTAAGTGATGGTTATATTTTTATTACCGAAGTATTATGGTAAATAATATTATACCGTCTGCTTCGAAACGAAATGAAATAGTATCAGATAAAAGTTTTTTCCGAAATGATTAAGTTATATTTAACTGCAACATTATGAAAGCAACTCGCATATTGGTAATTTGAAAAGGTAAGGTATCTAGTGCTTTGTATTTTCTTCTTAAATGACGATAAAATCGTAGTCCGGTGAAGCTGTTAAGACCTTGCTTGGTCAATAGCGTAGTCAGATCGAAAAAAAAAATTGTCGATAAAAAGAAATTAAACAACTAAAGAAAAGAATAAAAGACCATTACCCATAATAAACTCAAAAGCTATTCCGATCGATCGACTGTAGTCCGGTGAAGCTGTGAAGACCCTGCAGGGTCAATAGCGTAGTCAGTTCGAGGAAAAAAAAATATTCCGATCGATTAAAATATTTTAAAATGATCACCCTTAAAGGTCGAAGAGAACTTTTAGACAGGGTATTTTTATTTAAATTGGTGCCACTACTACTATCACAAGTGTGTATTACGTTACCTTCTCGGATACCGCGATCAGGCAATTACAAACTATTCTATGAAAAACGATCTCACACGAATTTCAGCCACTTCTCCCCATTAAATAGACTAATGAGACTATATAACGTTGCATCTAAGAGTACTACAAGTAACACTGATATTTTCTTCGAAACCATTACGGATATTAAGAAATCATATGTTCTTAATGATTAAACAATGAAACCGATTATGATTTCCACTTCAAACTTGTTCAGTTTTCTGAATCATTTTTATCATTTTAATATTATATAATTCTTCAGTTCTTTATGTGTTCATTTATAATTCATGGTATTACTTCATATTTAAATTTTTAACTTGTTAATTATTTAAATTATATTATGCACTAATAATTTTTATATGCATCTTGTTGTTGCCTGTAAATAGGGTCATATCTAGCAAAAATGTTGAACTGTACATTTTACTGTATTATAATAACATGCAGTGATGTTGACTCTGTTGGTAACCTAAATAAATAAATAAATAAAATGAACATACTATATCACTCTCTCATACACACAGGAACTGTGTATCTATCTACAGTAATTTCTTGTTAATATATACATATAAATAAATTTAAAGTGTTTATTCTTTGTTCCGGGCTAATCTACAAAACGGCTGAATCAATTTTGATGACACTGTCACTAACAGAAAGATAACTCTCGGAAAATTATTCTGGCTACGCTTTTAGATAGTTGTTAGACATTGATGATAAAATTTAATAGTTGTAACTTACAGTCGGAAAATTGTATGTACATGTTATAAGATTACACTTAAAAAAACAACAGGACACAAACAAATCATATAAAATACACGATTGAAGTCGCGGGTATTATTTAGTAAAATAATCTAGAGTACTAGGACAACATAAAACAGATGTTATAAAAGGTATCGCAGTCAGGTGAGGCGGGACCTTATCAAAGGAAAAGGTGTGCTCCGCCCCGATTGGTTGATAATAAAGGTGAGGCAGGTGTCGTGATCGAATCCACCAATGAGAGGTGTTCTAGAAGGCTTGAAGTGTTCTTTATGTGTACATATCTTGAACATCGAAGACAGGTTTTTTATATCTGTAACATCAATCGAAATACATGAACGATTCGGATTTTGGCGGGATCTCACTGACTTTTATATTTGATTCCTATATTTGTGTTTTGATTCAAAATAATAACAAGGAAAATGAAATCAAAGTTAACACAAAATTCCCAGAAAAGTTTTGACACGAGAACTGCCATCTTGTTAAAACACTGAATTCATCACAAGATACTTTGCAATAATTACCTAATTAATATGTAATAGTAGCGATAATTATTATTAATGAGGATTATTTACAAAAGTAGGTAATGAAGTTTACATGAAAATTGTGTCTATTCAAACTAAGCAGGCGTCTATAATATGTATACAGATTTTTTTATTGTTTATTAAAACAAAAATACTTTTTTAAAGTAAGCAAACTAAATTACAAGTCATCTAATGGAACAAAATTGCAAATGTAAACAGAATTGGTACTCCATATACACAGTACACCCCAAAAGGAGCATAGCGTAATGATATATAAATAATCAGCAACCATCTGTTACGTCATTCATGTTGAATTACAATATCAAACTTTTATAACATTAATATATATTCCAACGACATCTAGTGGCAAAATATAGAAACATGGATAGTATAATAATCGAATTTCAATTATTATAATTTATTTGTTATCTATAACTCATTTATACGAAACTGTTTACAGAGATCAACACATAAAACTATTGCAAGATCTAAAAAAAACAAAATAAGGTCATATTTATCAAGAAATAAACTGAATTATCATTAGTAAATCCGTTCATTACAAGAAGGCGAATGATCACTTCTTGGAAACATCAGACACTGCACTGATAGGTATGTTTAATTAGGTAATAAAGATGTAAAACTTCCAAGATTTTATCGCAAAACTAATATATAAAGTTAAATCTACCGGAGAGTCGTTTCCGTTATTTTTAAATTGTTGAATGGACGTGCTCGGATTTTGCTATGTGTTTTCTTATATATAAATACATTTTTGCTATGTTGATTAACTACGTTTTGTTCGTTTGTTTATAATTCGCATTCTATAAGATATTTGAATACCACTGTAATTATTTTGTTACTTACAGTCCGATTAAATTTACAATCGGTCAAGATTATTCGCATTTTGATAACTAACTGAAAAATTACATTGAAAGTAAACTGTGCATAATATTATCAAAACAAATATAGCAATAGCTCATCTATCTAATCATTGAATTGGTAATTTTGGTTATTATAATATAAAATAGTATAAAAGTTAAATAATATTTTTATCACTGTTATTTTACTAATGACAAATAAGAAATAGCTATATTTTAGAGAAAACATTTACTCAATGGACCCCTATCCGAGCGTCCTATTTTAGATTTATTCTGGTTATTGGTAATATAACTATATGAAAAAAGGGCCATATTCAAAATAACAAAGTTCTCTAAATTAATTAAAGAAGAAAAGATCTGTAAATAATTCACATTCTGACCTTTTTAACTGCTCGATCTGCTTCGTAAATAATAAATGCTATGTAAAAAATAATGGTAATACAATTTCACAAATATTATTGACAAATGATTTATCATCTCAATGGAAAAATAACAATGACGAATAGAAAGTTCCATGCCAAGCAATGACTTAGACATTCGTCCATTTATTCCAAGTCTGAGCACCTCTCGTGCTTCGTACAGTTTAAGATTTTATAAAATGCTGAATGCATCGAATATTGTCATTGTGTGACGCTGTACAGACTGAAAGGACTAACATTCAATGTTATAAAGGAAAAAAACTGCAATACAAAGTATAGTTTCCATATTTGATTTTTTTTATAACTCTAGAAGTATTACATCCATTTTCTTATTCAGGGATTTGCAAGAGCGAAAATGTTGGACGAATTACTCAATATCGGTTTCATAATTTTAGTTCACATTAATGGTTGCAACATAACCTCGACTTGCCATTTTTAAACAGTTAACAAGCTATTTCTTCTATCCATCTTTGCTTGTAAAATATATAATTATAGAGCTTTATAGATAGTACTCGTGAATATTATCATTATTAAAAATAAGTAGTAACAGTCATAAAAACGCTGCCCACGGAAGTGAAAACTCAAACCGAAAGAATAACTATGTTGATTTTTGCATTTTTTAATCAATTATATAGTCTGTATCATTTAAATTTCAAAATTTGTAAAGTGAAATTATAAACAGTCTAGTTTTCACATTTATTGGCACTCAGAGCGATAATTATATACAGTTTAAAAATTAACCAAACATATGATGGGCTGCTCGAGCTCAATATATATATATATATATATAATATAATAATATACCCAAAAACTTTTATTTGTTTTATGTAAAAGTTTTCATATTTCAACAGCCTTGTTTTCTAATTATGCTTAGGTATATTTTAGTATTCAAATTCCATATTTTCTGAATAAATTAAATGAAAATCATCTGTTCACATGCCTAACGTTGTATAAAATGGGTCATTCGGGTTTTCAAACAATCGATAGCTACTACGGTTACATAATAGGAAATTATATTGCCACTAACTCTAGTTCCGTAGCAAAATATAGCAGACTGACTATCCACGTGATTGTAAGTGTACTACTGGATATGCAGTATATTTACATTTTTATTCTTAGTATATAAGTTCGTTGTTCCAATTTTAGATTCGGTTCAGTTAAAACGTGAAAAAAGATATTCTTTCCTAAAGAATATAACATCTCACGTGTTCAATAAATAAACACGCCATCTTTTTTTATTTCAATTCTTGAGGTTGTTTCTTCATATTCTAAAATGGTATCAATATAAATTCTGGAAGTTCATAATTTGAATTGTTAGATATTAATAAAACAATTTGTAATTGAAACATCAACCACAGCTTTCCTGGTACAAACTTTATAAAACAGGTAAATTACCTGGAATTACCACGAGTTCCAAGTCGACGAGGTCGAACGCTGGGGTATACTTGTTTCATGACCTTTCCAAAATCAGCGGTAGACAGAGGCTTCATATTACTGCTCATGCAATGTGCACTGTCAACAAAATTAAATACATTTGCGAGACTAAGTTATGAGCAAATTTTTTACTTTAAACCGACCTAGCAGATCTAGATATATATGCTACACTAGCTATTGCCCATGATTTTGTTCTTGTGAAAATAGTATCGTCTTTAGCATGAACGACACTCTTCCCATTCCTCGTCACTCTTTTTGGGCCCTTTGAATATAAACCTTCAGTTCGAGTTTGCACATAATATGGTGAAGAGTTTAATAGAAAACAGACTTAA
Organism: Antheraea pernyi; assembly: GCA_015888305.1. Taxonomy (NCBI): domain Eukaryota; kingdom Metazoa; phylum Arthropoda; class Insecta; order Lepidoptera; family Saturniidae; genus Antheraea; species Antheraea pernyi. Next base: position 223,452 of record MU158840.1, on the reverse strand, counting down.
AATATTAATATAGCAGACTAAAATTGACATTGATTTATCCTTAAGTTGTCTCAATATTGTACATATAATGTAATACTTATTTAATATAATTATAAATACCTAAATTTGTGAACTGCGCATCTATATTCATATTAAGAATAAAAAATTTAATACTGGCTAGCATGAATATATTTTTCATACTACATACTTAGAATTCCAAATTCAAATTAATGGTATAATTTATTGACATTTCTTAAAAAAAGTAAAGTAGTTGTTAATTTAATTTTCCCTGTTCGATTTTTCTTTAATATTGCTTTACTTTCAAACTACAGTTCCTTTGTGGCATCAACGCAACACTGACGGTACACAATATCAACGATGTTTATGAACCGCAAATGAACACACGGACATTGGTATAACTTCCATTCTAAATATTGTGATGTTAAGAATAAATCCCGTGTCTGTAAGATACAATTATAACGATAAATTGAAAGTCACAGTGGCACCAGAATTTAAAAAAAAAACGAGCTCCGAAAGGCACACAAATGAGGAGATTCTGAATGGGATTGTCATTTATGATGAAAGAATCCCTTTATGATCACTGGACGTATGGGGGGCAGTTAATTTATTTTATTTATTTTGTATGTGATACAATACAATACGGTGCTGTTATATTATTTTACAAGTAATTATAACTTATTACAGATAATATACAATAAGCTAAAACAACAATAGTGAAGAGGTTGACTATAAATCATAAACTTATAAAAAATATTATTATACAATTTATCAAACTAGAACTATCGACCGCAAACTATCAAAAACTACATTAAAAATTTATGAATTCTACATATGACCGCTGCCACCTAAACTAGGTAATCCTGTGTCTGAGGTGACAAGATACGGTGGTTAATATGAATTAGCTTAAGAGTTTGTGGTAGACCAGTGCTATCACTGAAAATTACAGCTTCTCGAGATCTCGCAACTACAGCAGCAGTATGCTGTAATGAACTGCAATTGATGAAGGACACACTTTCTGAAGAATTTTCAATATCCTATGAGGTGTAAAGCATCTTTAAATAATTAATCAATTCCTGCTCCAAATATTTCTATAGCAGAAGTATCAATAGACTACCACTAAATTGGCAAATGTCTATAGACAATAACGAGGAATAAATATATACTTTTATTAATAGATTTTTTAATAACAATAGTAATAATAGTAATAGTAATAATTACTTTTTCTATATAAAAGGGTAATTTCATAGATAAGGACTTAATGGTTAGAATTTTGTTTATTACTACCCTTTTATCATTAAGGGCAGGAAGTCCTGACTTTGAGTTGGGCAGTTTTCTCATGTTATCCTGCTGGTACCACGGCGTACAAGACCGCCCAGAGCCAGTTCCCTATATCCTGTCTAAATAAAGTCTTCGTGCCTGTCACGGAGCAATGGTCCTAAACCCTTTACCTTGCATTCCATCAAATCAAAGACTTTGTGTAATCAAAGACATTCTTTGTGTAAGCAAAGACATTGTGTCTAGCATAGAGCGGTGTTCTTGATCCTTATCCTTTCATCCTGTCAAATCAAAGTCTTTGTGTCTATCACAGAGCAGTACCCTTCACGTGAGATGGAAGTCCTGGCTTTGAGTTGGGCAGGAAGTCCTGACTTTGAGTTGGGCAGGAAACCTGATTTTGAATTGGGCAGGAAGTCCTGACTTTGTGTTGGGCACCAAGCTTGGTTTAACAGGCAATGACCTGGTTCACGTTGTTAACGTGGTTGGGGGTAACTTGATCAAGTTAAAGTATGAATATGAAAGAATTATCATAGTGGAGACGTATGATGATTAGATGTGAAGTGTGTTTATCTCTGTTACGAGAGTGATTATCTGTTTGAGGGCCTTGTATGCGAGACGAATGACTGAATAGGCAACTTTGTGCGGTTGCCATGATAATTAACCGTTAGTGTTTATGCAGGAGATGATTCTGATAATGATGCCGGTGAACACTCTCTATGAGGCATAACACTGCTCCAATGTCTCCCGGGGCTCCTGAAGACTACTTCAGGGCGCTTGCGATCAGAAGTGGCCACGAGCTGCTCTACCCAGGCGAGCGGCTGCTGAGCTACTAGTCTGCGGCCGAGCCTCGCGCTCTGGTCTGCGGCCGAGCCTCGCGCTCTGGTCTGCGGCCGAGCCTCGCACTCTGGTCTGCGGCCGAGCCTCGCGCTCTGGTCTGCGGCCGAGCCTCGCGCTCTGGTCTGCGGCTAAGGGCTTCGAGGACGTAGCCTTGTCAGGAAAAGGCCGTGTTGGAAATAAATGAAAATGTCGGGTAGTTTTACTGCGTCGGCCCGCGTCGGCCCATATAAGGGGCGGTGCTTGCCGTGTTGACTCACTCTTTCGGTGGCCGTCATATCGTGCGATAGCTCTGTCCGAACTCGTGTCGGTTATTTAACGAGTGATTAATTGTTAGAATTGATTCTTAGCAGTTTATATCTAAATTGGCCAGTTCTTTGTTAATAATCAATAAATGTGTTAAAAATTGCTAACAATGTTGTTCAAAATTGCTAACAATATATATATATATTTATGTTAAACGGCGGCAATACGTGTCGTCACGAGCTGTCGAGGTCATCGGTGAAGCGAAACCATAAGTTTTCACTCCAAAAAAATCTATCAGGAGTACCCTGGAGCAAAAATGAGTCGCCTAAATGAATTCTAAATAATCATGTTTTTAAAGAGGTTATTAACCCGAGATTATTTTTGTGTGTTGTCACATTCATTAATTATAGTTTATTGGCTTAGTTTAATCACCAGTGGATATATTTTTTAATATATAGCACATGTATTATGTTGAAAGACTTTATTAATATTTACAAAGTATGAGGGAAAATGAGAGCAAAGCGCGAGAGTATGACCGTTCTCTGCACAGGAAAACAATGCATCGCGTGAGATCGTGATAAAACTCATAGACAAAAAGAAATAGAGATCCTAAACAACGAAAACGTTTCCAACTTACGTAAACATGAATATCTGTTAACAGTTCTCTCGATATATAAATATAATATTTGTGTCGGATACATATTACACGGTGTTTTAGCGTGTCACAGTGGCGGAAATCCGGCGCATAATGAGAGTTGATGATGTGTGGACATCTTACCTGGACGCGGCGGTGATCATTAGTCGCTAGTGTTGGCCGCTATCGATAGATATCTTTCGGTAATTTGATTATCGGAATTTTATAATATTTACGATGAGATATTATATATCCATTGTCTTTAACAAAAACAACGCATTTTTCAATATTTTTTTAATTTATATCGATAACAATATTGACAGTTAGAAAATAGTCTAAACAAGCGTGAACCTGACAAATGTTCTTGTAGTACCATAGTATGTGGGAAAAATACAGATATATGGGTGAATTTCTCGGAGTTTGAACTGGCCAATATTGTAATATGTACGTATGCGTATTTCTTTAGCACACTCTATAGGCTACGAAGGCTCAGTGGATTAACATATAACCTATATGATTAGATTTGTCTTAATTATATAACACAAGCATGTATGTAGTATCTAAATAGTACATCTGTGAATCACAAAGAGAGGAAGAATAAAATGAAATTTCTACGAAGCAAAATGCGACTGAACAACTCGTTCATTAATATAACAAAAAAGACTTCAAGTATTGTTATATTGCCGCGGTAGCATAACTTACATAGCCATTAGTTTTTATTATTAAACTTGTTTAGTTTGGGAGTTATCAACAATAAAGTAATACTCTTTAATCTCTCAAAAAGGTATATCTGAAAGTAAATGATTATCAACATCCATGAAAAACTACAACACCAAAACAATCACTGTTGTGTTACCGACCTGTATCTTTAAGTTTCTTTTTGAGCCGTGGGTCTTTGAGGCATTGACTTAGACAAGATTTGCCTCTTCCCAATAAGATGATCTGTCTAAAGGCTTTCAACCTCAAACATAAGTATGGGTCGGTTTCGCTCCTGAAGTATTTCCACCTTATATATATTTTACATACCTTATGAAACTTAATTAATTCTACTTAAGTACCTTCATTACATTATTATTTTTCGCTTTTCCATTTGTTCTATTATAATTTTAAAACTTGTTTTAATTTCCCGAAGCTTTTCATCTATTTTGATTGTGTCATATTGTTGTTTTTTTAAATGTTGAAGCATATAATTAAAAATGAAATATCTACTTGATACCAAAAAAATACATCACAGATGTAAGATGTTCTTATTATCGAAATATTTGTGTATCAATTCTATTTACGTGATTGAACAAGATATCTAAACGATATTATTTTTTAAGGAACTTTTATATCAAGAGCCAGCAAAAGCGAAACACTATACGATGACAATGGATGAAACACACACTTTTGCCAAGACAAATATAATTGTCGATAAAAATAAACGTGTCACTTCCCCATGTCTGGTGTTAGGCGCCGAGTTTGCCAAAGCGACCAACCAAGAAACACGTCCAATGAAAGATGTTTTTGACAGCCGTAATACTCGCCAACGTTACATCTGTGAATTGAGTGGGAAGTTGTTGTAGTACATATATTTATAGTAATAGAAAAAAATGAAATTTATCGCGTGTATTAAACAGCTGTTAACAAGGCTTAATGATACACTGAGGTTGCAAGTGCGATTCTTATTAGAACTCTTTAAATTTACAGTCAACATAAAGCATCCAAAATAAATTGCTTTGTGGTAGCATAGTATTAAAATTCTTGTGACCATTTTAAAGGGGTAACCTTCGATATTGTTAACTGTATGAGTGTGGGGAAAGTTTATTACTTGTTATGTGTTATATGAAATTTCATTAACTATATAAAATACATGAATATATATATAATACTTACAAAACTACAAAGAAACATATGTCTTGTAAAACTGTGTATTATTATTTAAATTAAGTTAAAATAATCAATTTTATTTTGAATCACATTATATGGCGTAACTCAGATCTAGTTCTAAATTTAACACGAAATAACCGACGCGGGATTCGAATCTTGGCACCGTGAGTTCGGTGCGAAATAATTTGCGTCAATCCGGGTGTGAGTGATACTAATAATGTGGCTATTTAAAAAATATGCTAAGGTTGTGTGCTCTATATAGAGTACGTTAGATATAGTGTCGAATATAATTTTATACAACATTTTCCAGTGGCTTTACCTGAATTTTAATCATATCAAGTCTAGACAATATAAATTTAAGCCACAATTTCCATAATACAATTAAATTTCTTGAATGGGATAATTAGTGAAGGTACTTTGACGTCACGAAGAATAAGTTTTTATCATACTTATTATAATAATTTTTTAAAACTATCCCCTAATTTTGTGAGAAATTTTGATGCATATCTATAGAGTTTGTAAAAAATTTGGTCTTTAAAAAGAAAAAAATACATAATTTTTTGTGGTTATTAAATACTCTAATAATTTCATTCAATCACCTTATTTAATTTCTTTCAGCCTTCTTCTTCTTACCCTTATCCCACTTAAGTAGGGTCGACACACTATGTTTTCCTTTTATACACATATCATTTTTCACACGATCCATCAATAACTTTTTCGGTCTTCCTTTACTTCTATAGCCGTCCACCTTCATACTCAAAATCATTTTACTTTAATACTTCCTAATAAGAATCCAAACACTATTGAACTCATAGCTCGACTACTAGAAATATTAGAAATCACAAAAAAACTTACCACATCTTGTGAGGATTTACGGTGACTTCGATTTGCCTAATCAAGTTTGACACAAAACAGAAATGTAGGTGGGACTTTATATAAAGGTGTTCGTAGCGGCCAAGAGTACCTCGGCGTCCGCTGAGGCGAACAGCGATTTTCAACGTTTTTAGACTTGGCAAGCTCTCACACCGGGACGAGAAGTTGTTGTAAAAAATTAACCGAGCGTGAAATTTTTAAAATGATTTACGAATGAAAGCTCTTAGCCTATTACACGTCACTTATATCACAGAATCCTATATAATTTATATTCGTATTTAATGAAAATTATTGAAATACTGAAATATATATATCAGGTTGTCTGGTGAGAGAACGACCACCTTAAAAATGTCTGTTCATTGAAAATAATGAACGTTAAATTGCATTAATTTACGTAACGTCACGATAAATAACATTTATACGCACAAATAAAATTGAAGCGTCTGGTTTTTGTCTGTGTCACTGTCGCAAGCGGCTGAACCGATTTTGGTGACACATTTATTGACAGACTAGCTGTACCCGCAGATCCGCATGCGTTTTTTTTTATTGTATTTAAGAAATATAAAATTGTGAAACCATTTACAATTATAGAAATACTCTTTAAAAAGAATTGTAAGTACGGCACGCTCGCCACTTACAGTAACATATAACGTATACATTAGATATATAAATACTAACAGTGTGTCAAATGAGGTTTATCATCAGCAACATATTTGGAACCTTAAAACACCATATAACTATCGTAGTGCTCTCTTACACTGTATAAGGAATTAATGAAACAAATACATACATCTAATGGTGGTAGAGCCACGCTGAAGCTATTACTGGTTTCAGCATGAATGGGTCGGCTCGTCCGGGGTAGTACCACCCTCTCATAGAAAACCGACGTGAAGTAACAGTGCTTGCATTGTTGCGTTTCGTTCGGTCAGTGAGAGCGCCGGAGGCCCATCTCCCCTCCCCTCTCCTCACTCCTCTCCCTCTCCCTCCTTTAACCCTTTCCCCCAAAGGGTGACAACGCGCTTGCGACCCCTCTGGGGTTGTGAGTGTCCATGGACGGTGGTGGTCACTTAACATCAGGTGACCCACCTGTTCGTTTGACACCTATGATATAAAAAAAAAAAACAAATGTTATTATAATGATATAATATGATCATATTGTCAATAAGTAATAAATACATTTATGGTCTAATAACTTATTAGAAAGACCCATTCTATCTTCAAACCTATTACTATTAATAGTTATAATGTTGAATTGTAAACAATGAATTAGCTGACGTCTTCAAAAGTTGCATAAATATAAATCAAGATATAAAACTTTATATCTGTCTAAGCAGTTTTTAATATTCGACAATTTAAATAGTGCTCATTGAACTCGATACAATATTCATGTTACTGTGGTTACTGTGTTATGTAGACATAAGCGCGGTAAATAAAACAAAATGGCCACCAACACGACCAAAAATACAATATAATTCAAATTACATACATAGGTATATGAATTTCAATTATATTTATCCTTGGAGTCCAGTATAACGCACGTCTTACGTACATGTTCAGATTGAACAACATATTTTTGCTAAATAGCATGCGGACGAAGTCGTGGGTATCAGCTAGTTTAAAATAGAATAACGTCAATTACTTCCGATAAGGTCCGCTACCTGCCGGTGAAAGTCCCGTAAAAATCGATCGAACTATTTTGATATTACATACAGACACTTATTTTTAATTATATATATAGATAGAAAATAGTGTTATCTATGCATATAAATACACTTTGTCTTTAGGGGATAACCTGTAATGATAAAATTTAGCAAAGATGTTTTAAATATATAAAAGTGCAAAAAAACACGAAGTCCCGTGGTACAAATACTTAAATGTAGGTACATTTACTCGTTTTCGTATATATTACTGAAGCCAGACATACACCTTTACACACTTACATTATACACATAAATACAGACCTACCTTTACGAAACGTACCTAAATAAACGAACCTTAACGAAAATTTTCCCTACCGTACTATAAGAAGTTAAACTTCAATAAAAACAACCAAAAATCAATTGAAATACATTAAGTAGTTTCTATGAAATATTAAGATCATTTTCAGGAAAATGAAGTACCTGTTCGCACAAAACAAAAATACGATAGCAGTTCTATGCTTACTTTAGTTAATTTACAGGTTGATGTTAATAAATAAGTTGTAATAATGTAAACAAAAAATTTTAGATCCATTTAAAAGACATTAAATATATAGGACAACCATTAACGACGCGTTCCTAGAATTTTTAATTCGCTTATATTTATTTAGCTTGTAATTAATAACGAAATACGTTGGGAAATAGCAAGCCCCCTATCAATATTACTAGCTGAATGGTATTTAGAACACACTTTTGATATTTGAGAGTCTTAGGTCGCTTTCATAAGTTCTTTGGGTAGATCCTCATGAATCGATAACTTCTAGCGCTTGGTCTTACAAAGCAACTACCATTCAAGAAACAAAATTAATAGTTCGCATTAACACCTACAACAGTGGTACGCTTACGTGTGTCGCGTTCCAGGATCAGCAGATATGTATTCAGTAACCTGTAATCCGGTACCGGTACCATCGTACATAGAAATATTAAGAGTGACTCTCTTTTGGATTGGCTTATGCTTCTCGCCATATAATATAATGGAGTGCCTTACTACAAAAAATCTATCACGGATAGCGAAATATCAATTACCATATTTTACTTTCACGACCAACACTACTCTAGTAAGTATGAAGCACCTGAGAAGAGGAATATTTTCATGAACGAACTAAGAACATAAACTGAATAATGATATTTATGAATTTAAAATTTTTAATATAGGACCTCGCGAATAATTAAAGAATATTTACGAATTCGGTATCTTAAGTCTGCCTTGCCAATATATTATTGATAACCTATTTTTTATTAACGTTGGGAAATCCCTTATGTATACGCCACACTGGGTTATATGTCCGACTCGCACACACTAAAACCCCACGGTGTACCGACAAACCGTTTTGTGGGGGCGGCAAGGGATCGTTCGAGCTAATCAACCTTGTAGAGCCGCCCCCCGCACCGCCGGGCTCCTACCTATAGAGGGACAGACCGGGTACACACCGGCTGCCCCCCCTCGTCCCACCGGACCTGTGCAATGAGGAGACGGGCCCCTAGGCCCGTCCCCTCAGGTCTGGCTACGGTGGCGGGAGAAGTTGGCCGAAACCACGCTCGGCAGCGATAAGTCCGTTCCCACGGCCACCGCCAGAATGCGGCGCTGCTCTCCCCACGCAGCACACTCAGACAGCGTGTGCTGCGCGGTATCTTTGTCAGCGACGTATTCGTGGCAGGCGGCCGTCGGCTCCCTGCGTGCGATCCGGTGCAGGTACCACCATATACCACCATATATCAATATTATTGATAACCTAATGTATATCCACACATGCTTAGTTAAACTAGATTTAGTAAAAGATCAACATAATTTAAATACTTGGAATAGCAACAAATTGGTCATTCCATTTTTTCAGGCTCACTAAGACCAAAAGTGTTGTGGGTTATTATAGAATATTAGGTTTTATAACAATGTCCTGAAGCACATTACCGAATTCTCGGATAATGAGTTCAAAAACTCTGGAAATCACGCCCAGATCATGTTTCTTGTCGGTTCTTCTCGTGACTGGGTTGTTTGTCCGAACAGGAGGTAGCTTTAACGTTTATAAGCACTTTCTCAACGCCTAAATTGTATAAAGTAATTCATAAATTACATAAAAAGCTGAAAATTGGCAACTGGATTTAGATTGCGCTATCTAATTTCGTAATTCGTAAAAACAAAACAATAGAACTAACGGCTCGCCGTCGCCGATTGAACTAAATAATTTCAGTCTGCTACTAATTATCCAAATAAATACGTTTGGAATGACAACAACAAATCGTCCGCATCACGCTTACCGCTAAGTGTAACAGCATTCTTATGAGCTTTATAAATAAATTTGAAACACAAAATCGTATCTCTCGATTGGAACAGCTGTCGCGGTTATCTGCCCACAGGGATTATCCACCTGAAATATTATTTTTTATAAAATTGCTTGACAAGCTTTCGCTCACTGTTCCGTCTGTGTATTTTTTCTCACTCGTTATCAAATATCACCCTATTGGCGGTGTGCTCGTCGCTTGGCGAATCATGTTATCTGACAGTTCATTCGTGACTAAATTTGAATAATATTGTTGTGAAAGCTCAAATCTCACAATTACCCTTCGCCTTTAGTTAAGGAAAACAGCGTGGTGAATCCATAATTGTCACCTCCCAGTTGAAAATCTCCCGCCAAGTACTTATTGGTGTGTTCTGGTAGTGGTACTTTAGCGTCAGTGAACCTTCCTACAAGAATATTACGATAGTCACGTAAAATCAGGAAAAATTGATGCCACACACTAAACGTTGCCACACGCTAAACTCTACAAAGTTGTAAAAATATAGAGCCTCCCTAAATTATATTAATGAGATGCTTTATATTAGTTCTGATACTCCAAACCAATATCTATTTAAAATTATTTAACAATACCCATAATCTTTTGAACATAATAATAGTAAACAAACAGACAAACACAAATTAAATATATTATTGAAACGCCTACATATTATTTTCTGTGATTTGAAGTAAATTGCATTTTCAGAAGTTTGTTATACTACATTTATTATTAGAAATATCAGCAAAGACATGTAACAAGCCTGGCTTAGCTAAACAGCCATTCTGTTCAAAATATCTAGTATATTAACGTAATGAATGTCCGTGACGATCATATCAAACTGTCAGTATTTACGTCAATATATAATGATAGACTGTACAATAACTGTAGTTAAGTGTGCCTCAATATTCATTTTTATTTAATACCGTTATTCGTATTTACGTATTCATATATTTGTCTTTCATATCATATCATACATTTATATAATCAACAAAAATATATTTTTCTATAAATATTTGAAGTTAAAACATCTGTAGCCGTGTTGAACTGTACAAAAATAAAAATAAAATAAATTTATTCAGTAGGAGTAAAGCTTATGGGTTCGCGTCACCGATGACCTAGACATGCTCGTGATGTATTGCGCTTGTGCCAGACATTTTATATACTCGAATGTAGCATATGCATGTTTGAATATTTGGATGGGTAAAACCTTGTGATTTCGCGGCACCGACCGTCACCGATAACGTCGAGTTGCTTGTGACGTATTACTATAGTAGACGAGTAACAACGCGTAGTATATTGGTCTGTATAGATGTAATATCCATATCTTGTATTGAGCTTGTGCAGCCCATCATATTTTTGATTACTTGATAAACTGTATAAAAATTTATATAACTATTACTCCGAGTGCCAATATATGTGAAAACCAAACAAATATTAATAAATTCAATTTAAAAATTGTGAAATTGAAACAATTCAGGCTATATGATTTAAATATTCATATAAGTACAAAGTTATTCCATTGTTTTGAGTTTTTAATTGTGTTCGCAGTCATTATGACTGCCTAGACTTATTTTGTATAATCGTGTCGTTTGATGAACTAGGACAATTGATTATATTATTTAATTTTATTACTGTGACAAAATTCAAAATGTATCTAAAACTCAACTGATGTGTAACCGTATGATATTCGCCAAAAGAAACGGCCATTAACATCGCTTCAATAAACCTGAGCTACATAAACGCTGACAGTTTCAAATTAACATTTCAGCGATTTATAAGATTTTGAATTTTGACAGAAACAAATTGGTCTGTAGACACTAGAGGCTAAGTTTGATAACATTCCGTAGAAATTAATTATAGTTAAATTGAAAACGAAAAAAATAAGTATATTTACACATTTCGTCTGTCTGTATGTCCAAAAATTACTCTCTATAATTTGTATCAACCTCTTGCGTCGGTATTAATCTAGCCAAAGTCATGCATCTAGACTCTATTTTCTTAATACCTACAAGCAGTAAACAAACATGAAGTCTACTTGAGTTCAGTACTAACTATACTCAAATACAGCCAGCCACAAAATAGCAAATATAGAAATAGCAATATAATAAAAGTCGAGGCAGTCCTTAAGACTGCCAGTAGAAGTGAAAACTCAAAAGAATTAAATAAAACCTTGAAATTTCATATCAATTATAGTGTGAATGACAATATTTAAATTTCTGAATTTGTTTATTGAAATTACTAGCATTAGTGTGGTTTTCATATCTATCAGCACTAAAGCATATAAATCAATCTAACGTATGATGAGCTGCAAAATATTAGTATTACATGTACACAGAACCCTATACTACGGGTCGCAAGCCTGACGCAAGCCGCGCAAGCGTTATACGACCGATCATGCTTATGTTGCATGTCATGGCGCGAAATTATAAATTTGTCTCCTGCCAAAAATACCGCCTAAAGAAGTTTTCACTTCAAAAATAGATAAACGAAGACGCGAGTGAACTTAGTATAAAATAAATTATCAACTGCGCTCTCTCAAAGCAGCTGCCGCGTGACCTGCGCACACAGATTACCTGAGACGCGTCGTTCATTGGACGTTTTGTAAAAAGAAAACAGAATAAGTGCGAATGGTTCCGTATCAATATTTAAAGATCTTAGAAACACTTTATATTGTTCTATTACTAATAATTGTTCCATACAGTTTTGTTGTTTTATATCATGTTGACGGAATTGTTAGGACCGGTGAAATATTGATGTTAGTCGATTTAATTCTCCCAAGAGCTCCTAACGAGCGTCTCGGTGTTCTTCTAAATTATATTTCTCACTTACAAACTTCCAAACAGGAAAACAAATAACTATAATTCTTACGTTACTAAAACTGAATCCTAAGATGTGACAAATACCCCTTGCAATATTCTACCGTGGTAGCCCAATTTCTCAAAACACTGACCAGAAAACTTTATAATACGGAATAGTTATCCAATTGATAATTGGAGTGATATAAGCTTTAATATATAAGGAAAGTTAGTCAGTAAAATAAAGAAAAAGAAGAGCTTATTTGAAACACTGAACAAATCCATATCTTCGTTTGTACGGAGATCTTGTCCAGGATCCAGTAAGTCACTTTATCTTATATAAATAAACGTTTCTGGAGAAATTTTGTTCATTTTGTTTTACGTCCATTACACTTGGTCCTCATCTGAAGAAAGTAATTATCCGATAGCTTCATTTATTATAAGGTTATTAGAGTTTTAAGAAACTATAATGTTTATAAGTGCTACGCGTTCATCGATGAGTTTTTTTGTCGTGGTGAAATAAAGCAATTAATGTCATAGTTATGTTTATTCCTCTGTATACGAAATATAATATTAAACGATGCAGACGACGTGTATCTCGTATATCTTGATTATATCTCGGCGATGGGAAGTTGAGTGAATAAGAAGTAGAAGAAGAAGTATAAGAAATTGAAGTGTGTTCAACTAACAACAAACGAAGTGCGATATTGAAATGTCTTGGTTATATCTCTATGTTAAAGTAAATTTGATTATATCTATGTATGACTATCGTAATAGTTCTAAAAAGTCGATCTTTTTTAAGGCAAGATGAAGGTAAACTTAGAAAGTCCTCAAGTATGACTACCAGAATTCGCTAATAACTGATCAGCTATAATTTTCTTCACTACGGTTGCAGCTAGTTGAAAATTGCGTAGTTATATTTTTCCTCATTAAAAGCCTTGCTTACAATGGATTTAGGCCTTAGACTGCGAACCCTCGTCGAACGATGCAGTTGTGATGCAAGCTAAATTCTAGTTTGCAAATTACCATTAAAGACCTTTTCAAGTTTTCAGTATTAAGATGGCTTTGTAATTTATTATAAACATGGAACCCAAAAAATGGAACGCGATGCCAGATAATTTCTGGCACGGTGCCCATAGGTGTTTTTAATGCATACCTTCAACGTACGTCGTTTGTCAAAACATAATTATAATTTCCACTCTGGAAAGTGCTGTCAATTTCCGAATAAACATTAAAAAAATAAAACTTTAATTTATCCCAATCGTAATGGATTTTCCTTGTTTCTAAAGCTAATGTTTGAATATATTTCTTGTTCTTTTAGAAACTTTAATGACGAATTTCCGTTATTTCATAATGCAACATTTATGCCAGTATCAACGTAATGAAAAGCATACTTCTTAATACAATTTTGTTAGTATTTCCGGATACAATTACCTACCAGTGAATATTATGTGGAGCAATCACAAATGTTTCGGCAGTTTTTATGCATACCAAAGAAGTATATCAGTTTCTAATTTCGAGTCACCAAAATATATCTATGGATACCTTTAATTTGCCCCTTTATACAAATAAGTTGATTTTAGCACTAAAACAGCGAAGCTTCGTAACGCAGGTATGTGTTAATTTGTAATGTAAAATATTTCATTTATTATTCGATGACCTAATCGTAATATATTTATTCCTTTTTACTTTTCTGTAAGTTATAAATTTTGTTTGCCAAACATAATGTTAAAACGATAATTTTTCTAGAAAACATACTTCAGTTGTTACTGATTGTATTTTCTTACCAAATAATATTTATTCGTAGTGAAGCTATTTAGATATTGCAGAATGTGTATCTAGATTACTTTTATTAAAATTCTGTGAGTGTCAGCGACCAAATGTTTATCAAGTGAAAAACTCGTTAGACAATTGCATATAATATATCTTTTTTGTTATTGAATTCGTGACAGGTGTTTGCCTGTAGGCGGTCTAGGTGACAGTATTTTGACAGTTGATGTGGAAAGGGGCGTCGCGGCGCCAGTCTTTGATTGAGTCGCCACATCACGGCCACTTGGTTATTTTTTTTCAATGATTTTTAATGTATATAGGCCATTCATTCGGAGCAATACTATACATAAAAAAATGAGCCGTCACGGGACGCTTGGCAGATATGAAACATCGTAATTGTTCGAATCGAATGAATCACAAATTTTCGAATTCTCAAATTACACTATAGGTATGCGAGCTCAGTGCGGCAAGAGAGATTGCGCACAGACGCTTGCGCATGGCATCGCATCGCCACGTCACACACACACCACGGCCTGTAATGCCACGGTATCGCCACGCCAACAATCAGGTTTACCCTCACCTATAGATATTTCACGCCAAAATAATGATTGACGTTTCATATCAAAAACATTGTGTGGTGTTATGAAACCACGATGCAAAATCAACTTTTTTCGGATCAGAGGCATTTAACGATTTGAAAATTTTCGGAAAATTATTGCATTTAGGGTATTAAAATCGCATTATTAATCTTAATTTAATAATTAAAAAATGGAAGTGATAATGGAAACCATTAGTAGACAAGATATCCAACTATAATATAATTTTAATTTCAATCTGCGTATTAGAGTACGGAATACATAATAAATACAACCTTTCAGATGATAGGCATATCGGTCTTGGCTGCTATGCCGAACGCCTTTCACTTTACCTCTTTTCCGCGACGGGCTGTAATGCGACATGCGATAGATGGACGAAAAAAATTGAGGCAATGAAAAAAAGTTTCACTATAAAATTATCAGATGTATGCATGTGTGTAGCAGTATATTAGCCTACGAAAGTGAATAAAGAAGTTGTATTTATTGTATTCATTGTGCCAAGGATAATTCCAAGCGTAACATTTTAAAAATGTGTTTTAATTTCTCACGGCAGGTGCGTCGTGCCCGCCGGAAGCGGTCAGAACTCCGAGGTGTCTGACAGCTGACACTTGACAGTTGACAGCTCGCGTCGCCGGTGACAGATTGGGGCGTCGCCGCAATCCACGCCGCACGCGGTTCTATTGTTCCCGCGTTAATATTTGAAATCTTTTGTTTCAAACTTGTAGATTTGTGTGAAGGGTGTGTTTTTCAGCTTTAATCCTCGACTTTGTCTAGACTGAAGCTTTTATATGAATATAAGTTCTCTCTTAAAAACTCTACTATGTGCCAAGATGAATGTGGTCAAACGGCCAATATCCATTTCTATACATGGATGTATGTATACTATTTAGAACAACCTTTTTTTAAAATTCGTAGTACAGAGGTCGCGTGTGAGTAGGGCATACTATTCGAGTATTCGCCCTTGTTTAGAATGTGTACACTATCGATCCAAGATCTCCAGTTTCTCCAATTGTTATCAAATCCTCACGCAAAATATCTATGCAACTACGTAATCGTATGAAACTTGGTTAATCACTTTAGATGGAAAAGACGAATACAAAAACTATGTTTTCACTGAAACATTCAATTTGTACTATAATCACACGCGAGTTTTTAATAAAAATGTCTGAATATCTATGAGATTTTATTTTCTAAATGTAAATAAATATATGTGATAGGTATAATGTATAGCACCCTTCATATACCATTAAGTACTTTGAACTATTGTACATGTGTTGTTTTTAATAATAAAATTTGTCTTTTGCGATATTTCTTTGCAATAATTAATTTCTTAATTAGATTTACTATGTAATTTGTCTCATCTAATAGATAATTAATGACAGTGTTTACTAAATATTACAGAATATGACTCTTGAGTGATTTTTGTTATGATACTCACATGCCTTAGGTTTGAACACAAAACACATGTTTAAGCTATATACCGACAGTGGAAAATGGAAATGCTAACTGACTAACGTGCATTTGAGAATTTTTATGTGTTAGTCATTTATCCTTTCCACCGTCAATACATTATATACCTTTTTGATTATGTTAGAGAAATTCCGTGTGATTACTTCTTATTAAACAATAGCTAAAACAGATTAATCATTTTATATATTCAGTAATAAAGAAGAAGTCCGAAAAACTCGTAAAACTAGAATAGTATAATCAAACAAATTTTGCACACCCTACGTGTTAGCAAAATATATAGTTAATAATATTTTAATACATGAAGCAACCAAATGTGGGTTTTTAATTTCTAGCCTTTCAATAGTTTATAAATAATAAGGAATAATTACTTTAAATTATATTGAAGATGATATTTTTAAATATCTAGTAAACTAAACTAAAAGTGTAAACTAAAAATGTAAACTCAAATTCAAGTCACGTAAACTCATTATCGGTTGGCAGCAACACCGTTCAATCATCAAGACTAGTCGCATCGGAATCGCAGGGTGGGCAGGCTTTGTCGCAATCACTTAATTCCATTCTAATTACAACAACCCTTTAGCGACTAACCGTTCGTATTATGCTACTAAAATAATATATAAATACATTTTCTTACTCACAATAAATAGATGAAGGAATCAGTTAAGTTGCCAGTGGTTTGTAATAACTTGTCTGAGTAAACCAATAAGGAAAACCTTGTGATGAAATCATGACATATCTTTAAAGAAATGCCAGATGCTGTAAAATACGTTCTTGTCTTTTGCATTACATCTCACAAACATTTTAAATATACAAATAAGGTACAGATTTAGTTCATTTGAAAATTCTTAGCGAATATTCAAATCATCAATTTCCATATTCAGGACATAGAATAATATTTAAAAGCCTTTTGTAGCAATTGCGAAGGGTTATTACTTGAAGAGTATGAGATATTGTTACATTATTGGTGTAGTAGCGAGGGGTTACCTGATTGTGTTTTATGAATAATAACTCATCCCTAGGCAGGTATGTAGGTAGCTACGCTGTATTTTATTTTGAATGGTGGTAGAGCCACACTGAAATTATTACTGGTTTCAGCATGAATGGGTCGGCTCGTCCGGGGTAGCACCACCCTCTCATAGAATACCGACGTGAAGTAACAGTGCTTGCATTTTTGCGTTTCGTTCGGTCAGTGAGAGCGCCGGAGGCCCACCTCCCCTCCCCTCTCCTCCTCTCCCTCTCCCTTTCTCCAAAAGGTGGCAACACACTTGCGATTCCTCTAGTGTTGTTAGTGTCCATGGACGGTGGTGATCACTTAACAGCAGGTGACCCACCTGTTCGTTTGCCACTTACGACATAAATAAAAAAAATATTAAGTTTTATATTTGTAAATTAAAACGGACGAAGTCACGTGCGATTTTTAGTGTAGAATAAAATTGATCTGGTATAATTTTTTTTAAGATCTCTGAACTGTGCTCCTAGCAGTAATGAACTGGAAAAAATAATCAGTATAAGTACGGAACAATATATATACAGACATATAAATAGAATGGAATCGTCTGTTGCTGGTCTCAGCTAATATTTGAAAAGTCTGAACCAATTTTGACGTAGCTTTTATTGTTACAAAGGGGATTCTGAAACTATTATCCTAGCTATTTAAGATTATATTTTTCGGTAATGGCTAAGCGGTAGAAATAATATTTCATAGTGGTAAAAGGCATTTTTATGAGAACAGAGCCGCAGTCATAAGCTAGTATGATATAAAATAAACTTGATTAGTATAAAATGCTTACATTCTTACAAATTGAATTAAAGATTTGGTTTTTTAATACATCTAGAAATTACGCTTTAGGGGTACGATGGAGTAATTAAAATTGTCAATATTATAAAATGAAACGGTTTTTGTAACTGAAATTCAACATTTTTATTAGATTTTTTCGACTTCAGTTTGTGTCCAGTAGGTATATTTCTCAAGGAAATATACTTGAGGCTTGTGGTAAGTATTATTATATTTCTTATACCGTAATTCTTCCAGAAGGTAAAAGAAACTTCTTAAATTATATGTGACAGAAAAAAAAGTTATACAGTTAATATCCGTTAATATTATCATTATATCTCAAGAGAATCGTCAGTTAAACTAACGGACCGTATCACGTTTAGTTATCGAACTGGTATATCAAACGAAATCATAAATTATTAAGATAATTTGCATTAGAGATTTCAAGGTTGACAGTTGGCGAGACGCGTTGCGCGAACGCGGTCTCTACCATAGAGTAATTATAAAACCGATATAGAACTGACAAAGCGTATTAAAATACTATTTATGTACACCTGTAAAATATTTCGGCGGTTAGTTTTGAGATATTCAATGATAAAATGTTTACGTAACATATTTTTTTAGATTGAAGAAACTTACTTCGTAATTGCTCTGAACTATTTATTTAATTTTAGTTTGGACCACAATCTAATTAAAAATTAAATGATAATGTGGTCTACAATAAAATGGTAAACAGTCCTAGTAGATTTAGCGACCTACTAGGACTCAAATCCGTCTCCTGGACCAAAGCTGTAGACGTTTGTCAACGGATTTGTAACTCGAGAATCCGGTGGTAGGAATTCAAGGGGGTGTTATGAAAAACTGTACCACCGCACAAAACTATTGAAATGTGATCTTTAAAAGAGTTTTTTTATATTAAATTTTCTTTACGTCGACTTTCTGTTGTAAATATTTATCTAATAACGTTCTTTTATATGCTGTTCTGGATTACAGGATATAATTATTATATTCGATTCGATTGTGACCACCATAAACCAAGTATCATAAATACCATAACAACACGCTTAGGCTTGTCGTTTTTAGGATCATCTGGTGTATATCCAGTAACCAAGCGGAATGTAGGGATGTGCCTTGGATTGGCAGTCACCATGTACATGAAGATAAACCCGTTACAGAAACTTTGTTTTAGTTTTTCGCGTTCCTAAATCAGTTGATATAACCTGGAATCAAAAGACTACTAAGCCGAGATGATGTTGGTAACGGCAATAGATTGCGATACTTTTAATGGTCACCTTTATTTTAAAATTCTACTGTATATACCATCAGATGCAGTATTGTTACTATATGGTATTATTATAATGAAAAAAAGAAAATTGAAGAGTTTTGGCAAAAATAAAGTAAGATCGAATGTGTACAAATAGACTTAATCAGAGACAGTGAAGCACAGTCAAATCACAGTTATAGTCTGATATTTATAAGAAGGAAGATGTTAACCGACCAAAACTTTAATTATAAAACTGTACTGACATATTAAAATTGTATGGTATATACAAAAATGATACTGAATATTTTTCAAAGCTAATGAGAATCAAATGTGCAACCTTTTCTATTTGAGTAGATCGCTTTGGTTAATTTCACTACCATAACAGTGAATATTGTAATAAAATGGAATGTCTCATCTATACATTTACCAAATAATTGTTCTATGTTACAGATCAAAGAACGTCGTCGTGTCGCGGTGCGGCCGCTCGTCCTGCGCGTGCACACCGCACATTAATATACTGGAAGTGTCGTTGTAACCGGTAATACGGTTTACGTGGATCACACGCGCTCGCGCTGCCAAACTGTGCTGCCGCAAAAATGTTGAAATTCTATTTTCCATACTATTCATTGGTTTACTCATAATTATATTTAACCGTTCAACTAATAAGAAATATTACAAAACCACTGTGCCTCTCCTTTGGTTTGTTGTGATCTGAGTTCAATCAATTATAGATCTCTCGGTGGTCGCTGCTGTACGTTACGCCATAACGTATAGTGTCGTCAGTTTAACGTACTACAAAAAACCCGCATTTTTATTATGTGTACATAAATACATTTTTTCTTTTTTTAATAATATCACAACCAAGAAAAGCTTTCTACGAGTAGGTCCACAGAGACAGTACACCGTTCAGTTTACACTATAATTGACATATAATATTATATTGAGATTCTATCGCTTTGCTATTACGATATATTTATTTTAGGGCAGGAATATAGAAATACCAGCATGAGCACTACACAAATATGCATGCACGTGACCTCTCAACAATTTGTTTTAAAGTAATAGCATACATTCATAATTGTTAATTATTCTTTTTTGTATTTGATAATATTTTTGCTCACTAATAAATATTCCAACTGGGTAAAGAAAGACCTCTATCCAAAGAAAAACGCTCTAAGTCCACTACATATTGGTGGTTTCAAATGTTAAGAAATAGTAAATTGCGATGCCAATGTACTTTGTTATTACATAAGCATTTTTGAAATAGTCATATTTCAGGATGTTTTACTTCGTGACATCAGTTTATATACGTATCCGAATTTTGTCAATTCTCAGAAAGGTATGCACAAAGTCATGGCTTTTGAATAAATATGCCAAGGAAATATTGATCTAGACACGTGGTAGCGTATCAAGCCAAGTTCAAGCTAACAAAATGGCGAGCGTGCGGTACCGTGTGTAATATTACACGAACCATTTGGAACCACTTTTGACTACTTCATATCTCAAAATCTATTTGACATAAACATGTCAAATTTGACTCATAATTTGAGATTTGCGAGATAAATATGCGCTACAAATTTTATAAACACACCTTAGACAGTTTTTTTTAAATATTAACGTCCAAAAATCGTCATTTTTATCACTGACTGACCTATAGACCAAAATTCTAACCCAGTTCCAGATAACCTAGAAAGTTCAAATTTGACATCCAGATAGATAGGTAGTTAGGTGAAAAGAAAGAAAAAAATTTAGCAGAAAGTATATATTAAGTTGTTATAACATATTTTATGTTGTTAAAAATTTTCAGGACTAACCATTGAACTTGGCATCCATTTAAATCTCACTTCTTTTTTCGTTGAAGTCAATAACTAAGGCATATATCATATATCAATATTGAACTTGGCTCTCCTTTCACATTTACGTTTTTGATAGGATTTAGTATTTATTACCAAGTTCGCATTTACACTAATATCACTATAGGTGATAACTCGATAAGATTCGAAAGAATAGTTTTCAAATGTAGCTACTTGAAGATGTCGATATATATTTGTTAGATATTCAACTACAAGAGCTTAGCTAAGCTATTATTAAAAAACATGGCACATTTTTAGCCGATACGATAGTTTTATCACGACGTTTTTTTTTCACCGAAATCTTAGGTTTGCCGTAACCTCATATTATTCCTCAAACAGTGTTCTTCTCTCATCTCGCTTCATACTCGCTTCGTTCGGTGTCAAACTTTGGCCCAAGTCTAAAACCTTGAGATAGAAATAAACGGATCAACCACAACTGATCATTGTGTAGACGAATGACGATCCTGCAACTCTTCGGCTACTATTCATACAAGAGTCTACGCAAGGTGTACGCACTAGAGTCTAGTAGCACTCCAAAATATAACGTTATTAGGTGCGACGAAGGAACGTACTACAATAGAGCCATTATGACTTTGACCGGGGCCATCCGTAAGTTACGCCTCACAAAATTCATATTATATATATTCGTATTGTATATGTATAAATAAATGTATAAAATGTATAAATATTGTTTTTGTCCTCTCCTATTTTTGTCACATACCTTGTGTGACTTCACACATTCAGGTATTTTTAAATTCGGGATTGTCTAAATTTAAATAATTTTCCAAAATTGTATTTCAAACCTTTTCCAAAAATGTACTTTGAATCAGATCAAATTTTTGATGGAATTGAAGTCCGTATTGACCTTTCAGAGTGTATCAAAGGCGACTGAAGAATTATATTTTAGGTACTGAGATTAGACGTTATTACCATTGTAGGCCTCATCATTGTCAAATATCAAATTAGTTTGTGGTCAAACGCTAAAATCTCTAAGGTACAAAGAATAAAACGCCAGAGACTACAACGTGCTATAATGTAATACAGTATTTTAAATTTTGATACATATATAGTTAATTTGAATTTAAACTATTAATAGACATTTAATATTTAAATCTATAACGTTGAAATTGTCTGTAATAGTTTAGATTTATACATGTCACGTTGAGGAGTTTACGATTCGTTCTCATTTCTTGTTACACACGGGCAGTGTGTAACGTGTAACGTAATTTATGGAAAGCCCAAATATCACAACAGAGCTACATAATCTGGTGAACTTGTTTAGAGAATATTATTACACAACGTAATACGAGTGGAAACGCCGCTAAATGCTAGTAAAACATTTACTATAATGTCTTAGTTTGTAGTGCATGTTTTACGACCGCGCGTTCAACGAGCCCTCTGTCTTCACACAGTGTCTCGATATCCGTTCACATCAAACGTTGTTGTTATGAATTAAGTAGTTGCATTGGTTGCGAGAATGTAACTTTGTCGTTCGGCGTGACATAAATGTTTTAAACTTACATAAAATATGTCACCGGCTACATTCGACTACGTATTTATTTTCTCTTGTAAGTGCACGTGTGCTTTTATTGAAATAAGTACATTTCTTCAATAAAGTACTACGATGAATTGTGTTTTGTACAAGAAGTTACACTGATTTATTATGTCTAACGTACTAGAGAAGACGCTTCAACTGGAATATTTACATACCTTAGAATGCATAAACACGTAACTCATTTTTGTGTCTAACAAACGTTTGTCGTTATGTGGCAGGTTTGAATGTTAACTTATATTTCTTAAATATGCCTTCATTGTATACTAGTAGTCATCCAGTTTTTGTTAAAGAGTGTACAAGTATTGTAAATTAGTAGACATAAAAATCATGAATTCGCCGTTAGTATGAAAATAAACAACTTCTCACTCTTATTCCCGAAGTATGGTCGGCACAATATTTTTTCCTCTTCTACTGTCCTCTGTCAAATGTCATCTCAGTATACCTTTTGCACAAATAATTCTTCCCACAATCTATTCATACATTTTTCGGTCTTCCTCTACTCCTATATCCATCGACCATCAGTTAAAACTTTTCTAGCTATATCACAACAATCATCTACAATAGTCCCGCACTTATGAAGTGGTACGGTATTTTTGTTCGCAATAACTGATCTAATACGTTGTACATGATAAAACAACGATGCAATGCAACAAAACTAGCATTCTCTCTGTTTCGTCTCTTCTAGGCATTCAGTTTCACCCAAAACATTTTGAAAAGGCGAATGCTGGGTATCAGATGTTAGGTGTGTTGACGTCAGGAGCGGAAATACGTTGCCCCTGGGCGTCCACTTCCGGCGGATAAGTGGTCGGCTGTGACCCAATTTCCGGTTTTCACGTTTCGTAGATCCCTCCAATGATAACTTTCAGATTAGTACGTGAAAGCTCATTTTGAAGGCACTTCGGTATATTTCGGAGTATTAAGGATAAACATTGTCGTCATATCGTATCACTTGCACGTTGAATATGCATGACTGTACACTACATTTTACGTTTTTAATTACTTTACTATAACTCACCACTTGGAGGCGTTATCCTATATTTTATTGTTCTTAAGTTTTATATTGTAGCATAGCGGGGCAAAGGCACGGGCATGTTCTGGTTTAATTTAAGCACTTTTATCAACAAATTTCCTCAAGAATATAAATTCAGAACGTTACGAGATGTCTTATTTAAATTCACGTAACCAAGGACCGCGAAGATCTCGTAACACTGTGAGGGTAAATAAAAAGCTAATTTAAATGCCATTAAAACTAGATGCGTCCCAAGATTTAGGATCCTGGAGGTAGTTAGTTTCCCTCATCTCTGTCCCGGAGGACTCTGTAAATAAACTATATTACGTTTCGGTATGACAATTTTATTTGTACTGTTTGTTTCTTTGTTCAAGTGACGTGATTTTAGTTCTTATATTGAACTTGGGATTTGGTGCATCTTCAATACATACCTAT
Source organism: Antheraea pernyi (assembly GCA_015888305.1). Taxonomy (NCBI): domain Eukaryota; kingdom Metazoa; phylum Arthropoda; class Insecta; order Lepidoptera; family Saturniidae; genus Antheraea; species Antheraea pernyi. The sequence continues at coordinate 199,229 of MU158840.1, read as the reverse complement.
AATAATAATGTAAATCACACGTATCTGTACTTTTAGATTCTTGTGGAAAACAAAATAGTTGCAGGTGTCTTAGAATAAGTAATAAAATACTTTTCAATCATTTTTAGAAATGTCTGTCTATCTGTGTCTGTATATTTATTTAAACACACATCACTACTAAAGTAATGTGTTCAAGATAAAAACACAAGAAAATCATAAACCATTACCCTTGAGTAACATTTAGTCTTCGATTCATTAAAATCAGTTTATAATATCAAAATTTAGTGTAATTTTAATGACGACGCGGCTTAAGTACGAAATATATGTTGATAAGCAAATGGACTTAATGACTTAAAACAAAGATTTTATTTGCTACTGTTTTTTTACACTAGGTGCCACGCGGAGGCGCGGGTTCAGCTATGTATCATAAATTATATTCTACTGCATCCCAAAATTGTAAATGTATCGCGTATCACTTCTTGGTGTAATACAATTGGAGTTAAGAAACTAAAGATACTGTCACCATTTACTGACGTATTCGATCTTCATTATTATATATAAAGACAGGCTGAAATAGTCAAAAGTCTGTGAAATATTTCAATATTATAGTGGACGTTACTTTGCACTTTCACCTGGAATTGAGTGGCTGCTACCACGTCTTAGTGAAACAAAAAACGTTTGATTCTATCTACTCGAAGTATACCTGAAAAAGTTAAATCTGAAAGTAGCAATAAAAAGAGCGAAATGTTCGTAACTAAAACAACAGAAAGTAATTAAGAACGTATTCTTGATTGACGGTTTACTCTGTTGGTATGTGATTAAAATATGTTGCAGTTTAACCTGTTATGACCACAATGGATTACATATGTCTTCACAGTCCCTGTGACATATTTATCACAATACTCAGACACAAATTCCTAGCGCCCTACTCAGACACTGGGCACGCTTAAATAGAAACCAACACGATTAAGCGTGATAGTACGTGTGTTACACATGGTATGTGGTAGTAACAATCTAGTTAGTCTGCATCGAACCCAGAAATTTATAATGAAAAATAAGAGGTTTGAAAGCTGAATTTAATTTTAAAAAAATCTAAAAACGTTGCATATACACGAGGAGGAAGTGAAACTTCTTTGGCTTATATGTATTAAATTATTTGAAATTATGAGAATGCTCATAAACTATATACTATACGAAGTCCCGTAGTGTAAATACTTAACAATACTCGTACATTAACTCATTTTTGTATGAGCATAACCAAATCCAGACAGACATACATACTTACACAACACACTAATACATTCCTATTTTACGTTTAACGCGTAATGAAAAATTTTCCATACAGTGCCATAAGAACGCCCACTTAAAAAAAATTAATAATTTGTAACCATAATGTTTGAAGATTCCAATTTCATCAAAATTCATGTATACCAATGTTATGAAACCCGACGGCCGCCTAAACGGCAAGGTGGTGCTTGACGATCGGCTTACTGTACCCAATACAAAATATCGTTGTGGTCGTGTTACTATTTTTAAAAGCAATTAGTGATTACGTAACGCAGAAAGGTCACTCTATATTACAAAACCAACAAAAGTTTAATATATCAATAAAATTAATGCACGCATTTACGAAGAAGTAAGTTAGTAGAAGTCGTTTGGATGATGATAGGACTGTTTTACTCCCGCCGGGCTAGCTACCTCCCTCAAATAGAAAATTTGTCACCAAGGACCTATAATGTTCTGAAATAATATTCCGGCAACTGCACTTGAGAGCCCTTCTCATCCAACTTTAGCAAACTTATCATCTTTAGACTGCATCGACATTTGACATCAAGTAAAATTGCTTTTAAACGCTATTAGCAACCTATAAACCTATTAACTATAACAAAGCCAACCGCAGTAAAATGTAATTATGAATAAGTTATGCATAACGACAAACCGAATTATCTCATAGTTAAAGATTGTTGCAAAATTAATAGTTTTCAATAAAAGTTTCTTTCACTCTAAGATGTTAGAGCTCTGCATCCGATTGAAATGCAACCACCATACATATTGTGACAAACTCGTCACAGTAACACCCTCTTTTTGTCACTCTTCAAGATCGACTAGTGAATACTGAATAGTATTGCGCTTACTGTCTGTTGCAGTGCTGTCATTTTGTTGAGCTTGGAATAAAAAAACATATCTACTCAAACAGTTCATCATCATCATCAGCCTGTAAGATACCCACTGCAGGGCTATAGGCCTCTTCTCAAAGGAAGGTATGAGTATCATCACGCCAGCCCATGACGTAATCGCGACTTCAAACTCTGAGAAATCCACAGTTGTATGTTTTTCCACATACGTTCTACATGAACATTTCTCAGGTTCGCATTTCCTCACGATGTTTTCCTTTACTGTCAACCGATATTATCACCAGTTTAAATTAATAAATGTATGCGAATTCTGAAAATTTTATTTGTACAAACCGGGGTTCGAGCCTGCGCACATAGGGTTAACAGTTACTTATTACCTTTTTCGAAATAAATCAAGATAACTACAATACAATATGACACAAATGATAAAAATTCAAATTAGTCTGCACTCACAGAGACAATTGCGAGTTAGGCAGGATACATTAATTTTACCAACACGTTTTTTAAATAAAATAATCTATGAAGCCACAACGATCGGGAGTTACGAGCGGAAGTGTTGCATTTCAAAGCCGGCATTCTTGTTACCTGTGCGCTAAAAATAATACGTGAAACGGTGTATAGGAGTCCGCCGGGATGTGATTAGCCTCGCCCAGCTAGTCCGCTTTGATCTTAAACAGGTCGGGTCGCGCCAAACCAATATACTTGCATCGGTTTTTGGTCATTCTTTTTATAGCTTCACTATTTTTTATAATTTATTTGAAAATAAACACACTCTCTACGAAGACGATCACATAATGTCATAATGAACGAAACTTCCAACGTGATTTGATACTGGTTGTGATCCTGATTCCGCACGCGTTTTATTATTGTTTCTTGTTATTATTATTAATAGTAATTCCTTTTCTATTGTAGTACGGCAAAGTGATTACACTATGCCTGATGGTAAGCACAGTAAACTCCAGAAACAATGGCGTTCACCGAGGTAGGAACCATCCATCGCCATTCGCCGCTGTCCATACTGTCATACGTAAATGTCTCTTCACGTTACGCTTGAAGAATATCGTATTTGTTATAATAAAAATTTAAGCTATATTAAAATAATTAGTGTGTATTTTCTGATTTATTTCTGATTGACTTCTCTCTGTGTATTCAATAAAAACGACTGTGATCTAAATATTATATATATTTAAAAAAAAACTATATCGAGTTTCTTGCCGGTTCTTCTCCATGATTGGGTTGTCTTTCGAACCGGTGATAGTCTTAAAGTTCATGGGCACCTTCTTAGGGCCCAAATTGAATAAGGTATTTAGGAATCTGAATATTTTTTGTTTTAAAATATCTACGATTGGTTAGATAAGGAATAATTAGTTCGTTTAGAAGTCATTCAATGAAAACACAACTTAGGTTGTCAACTTTTAACTGACGATATTTTATAATAAACATAGTAATAAAATGATACAATAGTGTTATATTTTTTAATACTTTATAGATTTTAGCTTTTAACTATAATCTAATATGATGTTAAATGACGATTTAGTCTGACTGTAAGTAAAGCTACCGGAACATACCAACAGCTGTTTGGCGACAGATTTTTAACTAGAAGATGGTAGCTAGTCTAGCTAGTCAATACCACCAGGGTATAGTTTCATCACAATACTTTCCATTACTGAAAGCTCCTCATTTGCAAAGATGCGAACTGACGTCCCGTATCAATCGACACGGTGTTTGTGACTGAGACATTATTGTGTCATTACATTTTAAAATCAGCTGAATCCAAGTTTTACTGTTCCTAACATTTAAAGTTCGATCACGGTGTATGAAAAGTGGAAATCTTAAAAAATAAACATGTTATATGAACGATTAGAATTAGAAAAAATAAGTTCCTTTTGAAATGTAACGACTCGATTATTTCAAAATAAACTGCGCGTCAGAAAACTGTTCCAAATTACGTAATACGACTAGAGTTTTATTCCCGAATCACTTGTCTAGTGAATGTATATAGAAGTCATTTTGTATTAGCATAAATTCTAAGACGTCTGTCAACAGAATAGATATTACGATCGCATCCATTGCAGAAATCTTGTTCAGAATCTCTCGTGTTACATTGTTGCTCACATAAAGTCTAGCGTTGTTGCTAATTTTAAATAAAGATCTCGCTTTTAGTGTAACGTATCACATTGTGGGATAAAATCTATATGTATATAAATGGATCTTGATATATATTATATAACATACACATGTATATCCTTACCACTAATTATCAATTAATTCCTTAATTCATTCGATTAATTATGATTCAAATTCATGTTGTAACTAAACAAAATGCAAAAGGCATTATTTTTAATTGGTTATTAACACTTTCATATAATAATATTGCAAGTTTTATAATGTTTTGTAATGTATTTGTTGATGCAAAATTATTGTACTACATTAAAAAATTAGGTTTATTTTAGAGAACGTGTATCTGGAGATTTATAGTTCAGTTCATTGTACGTTTTTCAGACTCCAGACCTCACATTATTTGTTACTGCTGTTTATGTTTCTGATAGGATAAACAATATTATACAGAACTAAGAGCGTAAACGTGAGGTCAAATAAATATTTTATTATTATTTATATGACAATAATAAAATCCAATATAATGTGATCGAATACCATGAACATCGATAGATCTCTACTCTCTAGGATATAGAATACACATAAGAAATATACATTAGAATATTACTAAAATATGCATTTTATTATAACTATACTATTTATTACAAAAATTAATAATAACAAAAAAATGTTTTCAAAAACGCGTCAAAGGCAGCGCTTGTAATTATTTATTGTCGAAATTCATATTAGTAAAATATATAATTAAAGATTAGGCCAGTTGATAGTTAACTGTTATAAAAAAGCGTAACATCGAATTCTAGAATCATTTTTTAGCTCAAATCTTTAACTATATCAATCAATGTTTATAATTAATTAATGGTATAAAATCGAGAAAAAATGCAAGTTCTTAAAAATATTCTAATATACAGGAATCATATAAGCAAGATGCATTCTCTTTTCGACATGTTTAAAAATAAACGAGGTATGACTTTTTACTGTGTAACATATCAATATGATCTATGAAACGCTTATTCCGCTTGTTCTTATGTCACCTGAGGTAGGGTCTGCACAACATGTTTTCTTTTTTCATGCGGTAATCCTATGATTCAATTTAAAGCTTTATACAGGCCGACTGCCTGATATCAACGCACCTTGCTCGTATCTAGCAGTTCGCTAAATAGTAATCGATTTTAGTGCATTTCGCTTCTGTCTTATTTTAGTGAGATAGAGTCATGTATCTATTCTAACTTTTAAAAGGAACTCATCGTATTTCCGTGCCGCGGCGCAATTATATTCTGACTTTAATATTAATTTATTTTAATGAAATATTATTAAATCGCGGACAGCAAGGTCGTTCTTGTGAGCTTGCACGTTAATAAATCATGTCCGACAGGAATTGAGGATGAACGGATGAACCGCGTTGCTGTTCCGAGGAGTCGTTACCGTGATGCTAAATATTTGGACAGTTTCATGCATGCCTTATTAATTTAGTAATAGTAATTATTAATTAGTTTATTTCCTACACCGTATAGAGTTAAGCACACCGAATTAAGAGCGTAAAATTAGCCAAAATGGTTAATTCAGAATTGATGGTAAAAGAAGAATTATGCTTATTTGGTTAGGGCATCTGAAAATAATTATATGTCTATTTCAAATACGTATGAAAACAAAGAATAAAGGTTACAAAGATTTGCCTACTGCTTTAGTCTTATTGACTGATTAGATGTTAGCATTTGTATACATCAGTTCATTGGGCAATCCCGTACCGACGATTGATCTGTAATGCGCCCGCTGCAAGATTTCCAAAATAATAATTTAGAAATATCATCCCTTAAAATATATGTTGTAGGTTTGATTTCCACCTAAAAAAAACAAACATGCACCCACCGCGGTGCAAAGAATTTTCATTGCGCACTTGCTTTGAAAAAGGTTGGCCACCAGTATATTTATTATTCGAGTTCGATGGTTACTTAGATAATTCCATAGGCAATAAACAATGGTCAGCGTTCAGGCACAATTTAAGATTTGTCATTTAAGCCATACAGAAAATTATATAAGAGACAAATGCTTTCAAATATAATTAGAAAATTACACCTATGAAAGAGATAGCAATCAATTTCGGCCTCATTCTTATATGAATAACTTAATTTCTTAACCAAATTTAACATTATGGATCGCTTTCGTAATTCAATCTCTCCCTAAGTATACCAGCAAATCGAACAAATTTAAGCGTAAATACGTTCTTGATTATAAACATGTTATCTGTAACGTGGATTATATCTCTCTTGACTCACTCGTGTATAAAATGATTCTCCGAACATCCTGTATCGCTTCATACCGGTTTTTAGTATAAATAATCATAATTTACCGCCTTCCGTCAATATTATACACGTAATAGTTCTGTGGAAAGTGATCAAATCGCCCGTTGGATCGCAATCTTACATTACATAGTTGTGGATTACGCCACATTTTCATACAGTTAATTTACAATATGCGCTAAAGTACAAGAGATTAATAAATGTAAATTTCTAACGATGTCCCAAGTCTCAAACTGTAACCAAATTAATAAGAATTAACAAGTGATGTTTGTTTTAGAAATATCATAAACAACTGTTAATTAATAAGATGTGGAAGTAGCCAGTAATATTAAATTGTGGATATTATATTTCTTATTCTGTGGACATTATACTATCTACATATATTTAAATATATGCAGAGAAACACTCCTCTCTTATTTTCTCTATTTTTTTTTTGGCAACAAATCTTCCAAATTATTAAAGTCATTTCGAGTAAATAATAATATTACAAATGTCTTGGAATAATTTAAATGTTCAAACAAGATGGTCCCTTATTAGAACTTCCCATGAAGTTTTTGAGCCAGTTCAGAATTCATGATCCATGGTATGTATTATTTTCCAGCCGCTTCACTAGTGCACATTAACTGGACTATATTACGTAAAACACCATCAATATTACAAAATATACAGTGAAATAACACAAGATTATTAATAAAATATAAAATCCACTACATAACAGTTTAAGATCCCGCCAAAAACTCTCAGAGAGAAACAAAAAGCTTCCATAGTAAAAGTAAAGTAATATATACTCGTGAAGTACGTACACTTTATAAGCCAATCAGGCTTTGCACGAACTTCAAGTGTATTACGTCATTATAAATATGTCATAGGTCATTTAGTTCTCACCTTATGGAGCAATTACTTCCACGACTATCTTCCCTTGTAAATGAGAATTTCCTAAATATTGTTGTTTTTACAATATATTAGTACAAGTTATAATTATTCAAAAAACACACATCCATATTACATCTCTCCATCAGTAAAAGTACAAATATAACATAATGAATAGATCCCATCTAAATGGTTCTTCGATGCCAACCATCATCTGTAATGGACTATTCGAAAAAAAACCTCCACAATAAAAAATATCAAATAGAATCAAACGATACCAATAATAAACTACCTGGATGGACTTTCAATTTCATTACGATAACAGAAGTATACGAATTATCTTTATATTTGTAAGTGCATGGTCTGAGTGGCCACTCTAGTCTGCTGTATGTTATCTTGTAGATATATAAGTGTATTACATCAAACCACAACAGCAGGTAAAGATTTAGATATTAATAAGGATCTTCGCGAAGTATTTTTACTCTATTTTTACGAATATTGTTTAGTAACTGATAGTTTAGCTCATATATTCTGCTTGGAGTTGGTTGTATGGCCACGGACTATAATGTTTTCTTATTATAGTAAATCAATAAAGAAAACTTCCGAAATTCTAAATTACAAAATGACTTTTTCTTAGAAGCCCATGACTTGTCAAAACAAATTCTGGGCAAAAAATTGTGTGTTCACAGTCACATCATGAAAGTCCAATTAGACTGAATATGAACAAAATTTCAGAACTTCACTTTCTTCAATTTTCGACATAATTTGTCATTGATTTCGTTGTACGCTTCACGTGAAATGACATGGGATATGTAAATATCCAAAGTACCAATGCCATTTCTATATTAGACATATCCACGTAACGTCTTCGTTGAAAGTTAGACTTGATTTTCTTAAATAACGGTGACGTCATGTCAACTAACATCATACAATCTCGTTGAGTAAGAAACAGATGTAAGGAAACAATACATTTATTGTCCTTCAATATAAACATTGTCGATCGTAACACTTAACCAATGAATGGCCGCTCAGATGCGTAGGCGCAGCCGTGCTGCCGTTAATCGATCGTTTGATCGGACCACCCAGGAAGTTCAGTAGTAAATTCAAATCACATCTTATATATTCGGATTCTTATATGCTCAGATTTCTGAAGAGTTTGTTTGCTTGAACGCGCTAATCTCAAGACCTACGGGTCTGATTTGAAAAATTATTTCATATAGCTCAGAGCTAATAGATAGCTCATTTATAGAGGAAAACTATAGGCTATATATCATCACGCTAAGACCATTAGGAGCGGAACACCAATGAAGAATATTTCAAAATCGGGGTTAACGTATTATTTAAAAATATTTTCACCTTCTACGTTAAACGAAGTCGCAAGTTAAAGTTAGCGTTAGCCTGAAGAAACTACTTCACGCGAACGAAGTCGCGGGCAGAAACTAGTTATGTATAAAGTAACATCTAGAAATACTTTATAAATGTTCCAATAAGTTCGAAGCCCTTGTTATTTTGATTTATTTCTCAAAGCCTTAAGTAAATGTTCTCGATCGATATTTGGTTTGCTTTTATAATCCAGAAAAATCCACCCTCTTTGTAACCTTACATATAAATAAAATTGGAGTGTCTATTGTTCCTAAGTGTCACTATGCGACACTGCTGAACTTATTTCATCGAGACTTCTACTAGTACTTTTAAATTACATCATTATCTTTTATTATTATTTTTTGTGTATGTTCAGGTGGATTCAAGAATGGTTTAGATTCATGGACTAGGTAAGTGGCGCTGCGGCTTACTTTTTCGTTTTTTTTTTTATAATTAAGGCAGGACAACGTCCTCCGGTCCAGCTAGGTATCATTGTATTTGATCATAGAGAATAAGTTGTATTTAACACGGTTGATTTGATAGAATTACAATTAATGAAAAAAACACGCACGATTATTCAAAATAGGAGAAGTACTTCTTTTAAAAGTCATAACATACGTCATACAACGAACGAAGTCATGGGTACCAAGTAGTAACACTTGGTATTTTGCTTAAAATAAAGATTTCCTCCTTCACAAACGACATCTTCAGCATCCATAAGAATATTCTTACTTAATAATACTTAATACTTACACCGCAATTGTTTAAAGAGGAATGTATAATAAAATGAAATTAAAAATATCATTGAATGAAATCGTATTAAAGATTTTTTCAATAATCCAAACGAAGAAAAGCTGGAGAGAGAATTTTCCAATAAGGCTCGTGAGACAATGTCACTGTCAAAGTTTGAACTCGGTCTTTGTTGTATCATTTTACGTTTCTTTGATTGCCGATGTGGGAATGTATATTATTTTTAGAATACCATTCAACAGATATGTATATACGTATAAGTCCTAGGCCTGAGAACTTCACGTGCGTAAGGGAAAAGAAATATAAAACTATTCTAACTTCAAACGTATGTCTATCCAATTTGTGTTCAATTTTGTGTAATTATGGTAAGCGGCACACGTTAGCTGGGTAGTGTAGACAACGGTATGTATTAAATAACACAGGATTGTAATATATTTTGTATTTATGTACTTTGGTTGTTTCAGTGTCGCTGAATATAAACCTATGTAAAACTATTTTTGGAATTTATACTTTTTTTGGAGCGTTTAGAAAAAATAATGAGAGAAGTTTTATGATGTGCGTGCACACTGTCAGTGTTAAATTAAATTTATTAAAGTTAAATTAAAATTATTTTAATAATTAAAACGCTTCTTACGTGCTTGCATGACTACATATAAATTTTTTTGTTGTATATGGAAGTTTATCTCCACTTACGACATAATGCGATTTTTAATGAGCAGTAACATATCCTGGTCATCTTGATATTATAAAATAGCAATAAAAGCAGTGGGTATGAAAAGGGACTTTATTGAGAATACTTACATCACGTTATAACTGCAACAAGGAAACAAAGACAGTCTGTTGTTTAACATTATTAAAATATCTGTAGCAGTATCATTGAAGCTTGTTTAACCTTACTAAATTAATTCCATTTCGTCTGGAAATATATATTTCCTTTTGATATCCAGAACTTATAATCGTATTACAAATAAGGACTCTCGAATGTTGGGAATGCAATTTTTAGTTTTAACATATATTTTAATATTTTTTACTTAAAAAGAATTATTAGCCCAGTAGTGGAAGTTTATTAATATTATTTTGGTGACACATTTTGTATCTTTATAAAGTACTAACAACTTGCCACAGCAAACAACACAACAATACAACTTTGTCCGCGTTAAACTATCATATAATAATAACAATAACATAATATACCGTGACCTAGTAGTGAATTAATTATAAGTGGTATAAAAATGATCATTACTGAAAAACAGTTATAATACGATTTTCACAGCGACCAATGTAATAGTATTGGTGTTTATAGATCTCAAATATTATATATCAACATTTATTTTTATGTAGGTACTTGTAAAAAGATAAACTGGATCGAGTTTCTTGCCGATTCTTCTCGATGACTGGATTGTTTTTGCGCCTTCTTAGTGCCTAAATAGAATAAAATATTTTTGATTTTGTAAGCCAAAGCTCGTAACATCTATTGCGTTTGAATCTTTTTAAATATATGGTATATTATCTTCGTGTATGTGTTTATGCAGGCAGGATTTTTTAAAACTGACTTGCCAGTTTGATACCTTATAAATTTCTTTAAAAATTACAGTCTTGGTCTTATCTTGTTATATAAAGCTACAACACTATAGATTCTCATAAAGATCCGTTTAGTAATTTTCGCATGAAAGAATAACAAACATACATCAATCATCACTAACTTTCTCGTTTTATTAATCCTAGCTAATATTAAAAATGAGAATATGAGTTTATTAGTTACGCTTTTATAACTAAACTACTCAATCGACCATCACGTAATCTTGCAAACATGTGGTTTGAGGTACAGAAAAGTACATAAGGTACCTTTCATAGAGAAAAAGTATTGTTCTGGACTACTGGACTGTACAAATCATAAGCTCCATACAAATGAATGCACTGGTCAACATACTGTTGACAGCATACTAAAAAAATATTGTATTTATTGTATAATTTGAAAAACTTGAACAATAATGAATTGTATAATGTAAAATTATAATTAAAAGAAGTTGAAGTAGTCACAAGAACTGCCGACAGAAGTGAAAACCCAAAATTATGTAATTGGAACTGTGTTATCTTTTTAATTTTTAAATTAATTATAGTGTAAATTATTGAAATTTCATAATTTTTAAATTGAAATTATTATCATTAGTCTCTCTTTCACATTTATCGGCACTCAGAATAATAATCATATACTTTTGTATACAGTATATTAACTCATCAAATATGCGATAGGCTACACAATTTCAATACAAAATATAAATATTAGATCTTTGATCTGAGTTTTAAAATATCAGCCGAGGGGTTAATACGAACGAAACCGCTAACCGTTGTCTGTATTTTTTAATAGTCACGTAATCTAACTATACAACAACACAGTAATTATTACAGCTTACAAAATAAAGGTATAAATCACAAAGCTATAAAGTCTATAAAGTACACTGCTGTATCGTTAACTAAAGATACACTTTTCAGTCGTATAAAATGTAATTCCGCTATCAAACCGTGTACAAGTTGTGTAACAGAGCGCGCAATGGACGCAACAATTTACAAATAACGTTACCTGTGAATTACGAGCTTCGGTTTCGATTGTAGCGTTTCACTTTCTTGTGTGGTGACCAGCCGATTGAATGTTCTGGGAATTCATTTGGGAGCAGCGTATTCATACACATGATTTTAAAGATTAATATTTCAATTGATGATAAAAACAATGCCGTCTAAAAGGAGAGAGGCTGATCTACTATTTATTGCAATATTTATATATATATATATATATATATATATTCGAATCAGGAAAAAAGGGAGGATCTGATAACATTTTTGTGTGTATTTTAGTAAACAAAATAAGTTAGATGTACTACGTAATACGGCAGAATAATTCAATAGCACTTCGTAATCACACCGCTTTTACCAGAACGTACTCTCTATAAATACATATAATTGAATGATCTGTTACTTGTTCGGTGTAATCTTTGAAACAGCTGAACAGATTTGGACTTTCAGTCCAAATGTTACTGCATATAATTAGGCGTTTTCATTGTACCTAAATAGTGATGATATAATTTTAATAAAAACTAGCGGGCCAGAAGACATTGTCCTCTTCTGATAAAAAGAAATTGACAAAGTATATACCCAAACCTTCTTCATGAATCACTTTATCTAATGGTGAAAACCGCATAAAGTTCCGTTCAGTAGTTTTTGAGTCTATCGCGAATGGACAGACAGACGCAATAGTGGACTTTGTTTTATAATATTCAATTATAAAATACAGCTGCCAATTAATCCAAGTATTTCCTATGACAAAATAAAACTATTTTCATGGGCTAGTTGCTTAATAAATACAATTATTGACAAGTAATTTGCATTGATTAGTTGTATACCATAGGTGTAGTTGTCGCTTTATAAATACAAATAACTGATACGTTTTATCTCTTGTTTATGCAAATGATAAAACGTTACAGTTAAATAACATAACAATAATCTTATGTTGGTTACACTCGTTTCACTTCTGCCTGCAGATAAACCAGCGCCTGCTTGAAATACATGTCTTCTACTACGAAATTACTAATAATGTTATAATTTTATAAGTATCCATATATATCTAAATAAATAATTAAAATAGAGGTCCATAAACTGTAACATATTTTGATTGACCATCGTAAAAGTTGGCACAACTAACAGCATTTTTAAGGAAAATGTTTTTATACTAAGTTTTTTATACTTAGTTATAACTTGTCACTCGGTGGCACTAGTGGATACTATATTACCAACTGACTATATAACTGAAGGAGGGTGAAGCTGTGGGTAAATTGTTAGGATTATATACTTTTCAATCGATAACCTTCTTTTATTATTGCAAATATTAGTAGTGCAAACTTCAATGTTATGTGATAACCAAACTATAGAAGCTAATTAAATGTTACATTACTTATATACTAAAGGATAAAATCAAATAAATGTAATTTATAACGGTCAGCTTACGAAATTATAATATGAGAGGTGATATTTAATCTTGCTTTTTCGAAGGAATGTACTTACCGTAAATGGCCAAAACTCGGCAACATAACATAAAATCATAACCAAGTTTAAGTGCTCCCTGGGTGGTGTTAAGGAGCAACAGATTTTTAACCCATGCACTGTGTTATATAAATTGCACTTCGCAGAGAAATAGAATAATCAATTAATTGACGATAATAAAGGATGGATACTCTATTTAGCCATACGATAAAATAAATAACCAAGTTTAATCATTGTTACTATGCCACTTTGCCCTTATAGAAGCGTAATCAAGGAGATCATTATATAGCTCAAAATATTGAAAATTAAAAATGTCCTGCAAAAAATGATGGTGACAGCAGGCAATGCGCGAAGAGTCCTGGCCGAGTGCCAGGAACGCTATTTGCTTATAATTTCGAATCAATATGCTCGCACACGTGTACGACACTATTCTACACCGAGCCAATAGTAATTCTCATGAAGTATCAACTGTTAACAGATTTTGGCAAGAACAAGAAACATTTTCGTCTTTCTGCTTTATACAGCGTGACTGGTTAAATAGTTGCAATACTCTCACATATTATACATTACTTGCTTCTCGTTCTAAATCAATTAAATAAAATAGGTGCTTAATATTTGACCTAATTATCTCAAGAAAAGCAAAACTGATATAAACTTAACATGATGTAAACGAAACGAATCACACCCTGTCACGTAGTCCGGCACGCATCCCGCACCTCGAACCGCGCACCGCTCCACATTGTTTGACCGCACTGTGGCGTAAGCAGTTACGTAATGATTAACCTTGAAAAACGCCCCTTGAATTTTGTTCATTGAAGCTAGGTGTGATTTTTTTTCCTTTAAAAGTATTGTTCCCATACTTTTAAAAGTTTTAGATCAAACTTTAACTAAGGTTCCTTTTGTTGCTTATTAGTTTTTGTTTTGATATTATTATTTTATATGTTATATGTGACCATGTACTACCTACGATTAAAGGCTGTTAAACTTTAAACAGTGGCCTGATATATATCAATGTCTCGCATCTAATTTTTTCACCCTCAGCCTGAATCCCCGTCTCGCACCACGTTCTCACTGAGTTTAAGTTCCGGCTTATAATTTGTATAGTAATAGCTCCACTCCTAAGGGCCATAGCGTTATGTTAGATTACTTATTGTAGGTGGTAGAGCCACGCTGAAGCTGTTACTGGTTTCGGCATGAATGGGTCGGCTCACTCGGGGTACTACCACCCTGTCACAGAAATACCGACGTGAAGTAATAGTGCTTGCATTGTTGCGTTTCGTTCGGTCAGTGAGAGCGCCGAATGCCCACCTTCCGTTCCTCCTCCACAAACAAGCGACTCACCTGGTGTTGCAAGTGTTTATGGACGGTGATGATCATTTAACATCAGGTGACTCACTTGTTCGTTTGCCTTCTATGATATAAAAAAAACTTATAACTTTCGTTAATAGATATACTATGATATAAGTTATAATAAAAAGATATCGTAAAAGTTGGCACAACTAACAGCATTTTTAAGGAAAATGTTTTTATACTAAGTTTTTTATACTTAGTTATAACTTGTCACTCGGTGGCACTAGTGGATACTATATTACCAACTGACTATATAACTGAAGGAGGGTGAAGCTGTGGGTAAATTGTTAGGATTATATACTTTTCAAT
The DNA here is from genome assembly GCA_015888305.1 of Antheraea pernyi. NCBI lineage: Eukaryota > Metazoa > Arthropoda > Insecta > Lepidoptera > Saturniidae > Antheraea > Antheraea pernyi. The sequence continues at coordinate 184,024 of MU158840.1, read as the reverse complement.
CGATAACCTTCTTTTATTATTGCAAATATTAGTAGTGCAAACTTCAATGTTATGTGATAACCAAACTATAGAAGCTAATTAAATGTTACATTACTTATATACTAAAGGATAAAATCAAATAAATGTAATTTATAACGGTCAGCTTACGAAATTATAATATGAGAGGTGATATTTAATCTTGCTTTTTCGAAGGAATGTACTTACCGTAAATGGCCAAAACTCGGCAACATAACATAAAATCATAACCAAGTTTAAGTGCTCCCTGGGTGGTGTTAAGGAGCAACAGATTTTTAACCCATGCACTGTGTTATATAAATTGCACTTCGCAGAGAAATAGAATAATCAATTAATTGACGATAATAAAGGATGGATACTCTATTTAGCCATACGATAAAATAAATAACCAAGTTTAATCATTGTTACTATGCCACTTTGCCCTTATAGAAGCGTAATCAAGGAGATCATTATATAGCTCAAAATATTGAAAATTAAAAATGTCCTGCAAAAAATGATGGTGACAGCAGGCAATGCGCGAAGAGTCCTGGCCGAGTGCCAGGAACGCTATTTGCTTATAATTTCGAATCAATATGCTCGCACACGTGTACGACACTATTCTACACCGAGCCAATAGTAATTCTCATGAAGTATCAACTGTTAACAGATTTTGGCAAGAACAAGAAACATTTTCGTCTTTCTGCTTTATACAGCGTGACTGGTTAAATAGTTGCAATACTCTCACATATTATACATTACTTGCTTCTCGTTCTAAATCAATTAAATAAAATAGGTGCTTAATATTTGACCTAATTATCTCAAGAAAAGCAAAACTGATATAAACTTAACATGATGTAAACGAAACGAATCACACCCTGTCACGTAGTCCGGCACGCATCCCGCACCTCGAACCGCGCACCGCTCCACATTGTTTGACCGCACTGTGGCGTAAGCAGTTACGTAATGATTAACCTTGAAAAACGCCCCTTGAATTTTGTTCATTGAAGCTAGGTGTGATTTTTTTTCCTTTAAAAGTATTGTTCCCATACTTTTAAAAGTTTTAGATCAAACTTTAACTAAGGTTCCTTTTGTTGCTTATTAGTTTTTGTTTTGATATTATTATTTTATATGTTATATGTGACCATGTACTACCTACGATTAAAGGCTGTTAAACTTTAAACAGTGGCCTGATATATATCAATGTCTCGCATCTAATTTTTTCACCCTCAGCCTGAATCCCCGTCTCGCACCACGTTCTCACTGAGTTTAAGTTCCGGCTTATAATTTGTATAGTAATAGCTCCACTCCTAAGGGCCATAGCGTTATGTTAGATTACTTATTGTAGGTGGTAGAGCCACGCTGAAGCTGTTACTGGTTTCGGCATGAATGGGTCGGCTCACTCGGGGTACTACCACCCTGTCACAGAAATACCGACGTGAAGTAATAGTGCTTGCATTGTTGCGTTTCGTTCGGTCAGTGAGAGCGCCGAATGCCCACCTTCCGTTCCTCCTCCACAAACAAGCGACTCACCTGGTGTTGCAAGTGTTTATGGACGGTGATGATCATTTAACATCAGGTGACTCACTTGTTCGTTTGCCTTCTATGATATAAAAAAAACTTATAACTTTCGTTAATAGATATACTATGATATAAGTTATAATAAAAAGATTTTTTATTATTTGAATTGCAGTTTGCATATTAGATTGTAGCTTTTATTCTTTATAAGATTTAGCGTTTGAGCACAATCTCATTTGCTATTAAATGACGATGTGTTTTAAGCTGGTAAACGCATTAAATCTAGAAGAGACTGGCTCTCAAGTGCTGCTGTCTGAACACACCAATAAGTGTTCGGCGACAGATTTTTAACTGCAGGCTGGTAGCTAGCGGGCGGCGAATTTGCAAAAAGCCTTACCACCATACTATGGCTTTATCACAATGTTTTTCCGTCACTGAGAGCTCCGACTCAGTTGCAAGGATGAGAACCTACGTCAATCGACATTGTGTTTGAATACGCTATTAAGTTATCCATCATCGCTTTCTAATAGAATGGATTATTTGTATGTACCCTTACAAGATCCTTACAAAAATTAGCGTATCTAGGTCGATACTCACGATCGTCGATCTGTCGATGCTCACACAGTTCACTTACCGCCATGAAATAAGGACATTAACACGACATAGAAACTATAGTGTAAGTTAAGCTTACCATGTAATACTATTTTGAGGTATAGGAGAACGGAACAACACATTTAACCGGCGACAGCAGCGGGTTCTATTCTCGTGCCGGCACCTGTCGTGCTCGGGAAACAGACGATTAACAATTCATTTGTTAACCATAAGCGTGCAATATTTAGTTCCTTATTTTGAAGCAATAGTTTTCCTTTGTACCGTAACACATTTATTCAATAATATACAATCGTGTTTTCCCTCGTTAATGTATTAATTAACACCACAAAGTACAATACATATATTGTTCATAGAGTTATCACCCTTTTTTTAATTAGCTTCACTAGCGATAGATGATATAGCTAATTCCGGATATTTATACATGAAAGTATGTATAAAGTGGTACTTTCGGTACTTATATCTATAAAATGATCTTAATAAGTTTATTCTGAAAAATAAATAAATATTTATTTTAAAAACAGAGGTATAAAAACAATACTATTAAATTATTTAATTTTTAGAAACAATATCATATTTATATTAATTAAATAATACTAGAATATAATTTTGATGTCTAGTAAAAAATGTTACCAGTAGAAAAAATTAATAATGAAAACAATATTAAATAACAGCTCCATTTAGTGATGTATTCAATAACAAAAAATAACTATAAAATTCCTTCCGAATATATATCAAAGAAGCAAAGAGATCGTAGTTAACACTTGCAAGTATATTACGTGATTCAAAGTGTATTGAATTGAGTAAATACAAGTTTGCAGATCTACCAAATTACCATCTATCGGTGCAGGGTTTGTTATTGTCTCAGGTCCGTAGAATGGTGTGGAGATTTAATCTTGATCCTTCGTGAGAAGATTGTTGCCCAAGAGTTACTTTCATCTCATCTGATGATAAGTGAAGATGAAACAGACGATGAATTGCGTTTATTTGTTCACCCCTAACAAATCTCAAGTAAGCAAGTAAGTAGAGTAAAGACTTGCAGATTCCTGTGATATTTTTATACAAATAAGAAATAAATAATCGCTTTATTGACATGCACGTGGCGCTTTTTGATGAGCTTGATTTGTATCTAGTTACCAAACTCATGACTTCTGCCATGATAGCTGTGGGTTGGCTTAAAAGTACACTAATTTTATTTCATTAATTAGCATGACTGTAGTATAAAAAACTATTATCACGTCATAAATAATATAGCAAAAAATAGATAAAGAAAAAATACGAATATTTTCAAACATTTATATAGAAAACAAATCTATTTATCTCTAAGTCTTGACTTTTCACTTTAAATTCTAAAACATGATATTTTTTAACCATTTTATATAATTTGAGTTCAACGTCTCCTAGATTTAACGATCTGCTCTATCTCTTCGAATCCTAATTCTTTAATAGATTCTCTAACGTTCGGAGTGATCCAATCGGGACATTCGCAGAAGCAGAGTTGCGTGTACCGGTTGCGTACGTCTGGCGTTGATTTAGGATTACTGCAGTAGCTGCCCAGATTTGAGCAGCACGTATTGCAACCGTAATACCCTTTACACACGTACCACTTCTTGCTCGTACCGGTGGCGTAGGCCAAAGCGACGGTAATAAATACAGCCAGGAGTACAATCTTCGACATTTTTAATATTGCTACACTCTGGATTGTGTGGGTACTAAATGATAACAGCGCTTTATATACTCAAAGGTTATCAACTATATATGCCACAAAGTCATAAACCACGGTACATAATCATTTACAAAAATCGCCACACGAACGTATGAGGTAATTTAATTTAAATAAAAACTATTTAATTTTGAGTCATAAAACTAATCTTATTACCTAAAGTAACTAGTATGCTAAATATATTACCACAAGTCTATAATTATGACCCTGTATATTTTGATTCGAAGCATGTAATGACTCAGAATGATGTAAAACCGATTATGAACATCACGTAATTTTTACAAATGATTTTTCAATGAATTAATGAGACTTCATTTTACACAGATTTTTCATGGAGACTAAGAAGTTATGATCAAAAGCTTACATCGATCACTTAAGGTCGAATGTTTAATCTGATAAAATACGTAGATTCTATGAAAATAGGGAACCAAATTCATGAAAACGAAGTCACGGATACCGGGTACCCGGGTATGAGTGTTATAAAAAGAAAGCTTTCAAAATAGTTGTTTGCATGAAGTGAACAAGCTGGTTTACTCGATCTTCACTTGTTTGTACTTATCAGAATATGGTTTATGATTGTTAGACGTACAATAAACAAAGGAGGGTTATCAACCAGGTCTCATTTTATTTGGGACTAGCTGTACCCGCAGCTCCACACGCGTTTTTTTAATTCGTATTAAAAAATATAAAATTGTGAGACCATCTACAATTATATAAATGCTCTTTAAAAACAATTCTAATTACGACACCCACGTCCTTTATAGTAAAATGTAACGTATACATTAGATATATAAATACTAACAGTGTGACAAATGACTAAATCACTTTTTATAATGTCCGCTATATGCCGGTGAAAGTCCTGTATACATCGGTCAAACCGTTTTGGAAATAGTACTGAGGGCGAAGCCACGGTTAACAGCTAGTCTAATTTAAAGTAGCCTAAGTAGCCCGCTGTAATTTTTCTATCTGCCAGTGAAATTCCCCTCAAAATCGGTCCAGCCGTTTCGGAGTTTACACGGAACAAACAGACAGACAGACCGACAAAAATTTTAAAAATTGCATTTTTGTTATCAGTTGCATGTATACGTTCACACCCAATCAGTAACAAAAATGTTATATTGATATTATATACAGACACTTCATTTTTATTATATGTATAGATACTATAATACGCAGTAAATGTACATTTGCCGAGAAATCATCTTGTTCTTCTATGTCTTAAATATTGAAATATTTTGTTGACGATAAACAAAAAAAATGTACAGTAGGCCACGAAGACGATTGTGTTACCCTTGTTGTACCTTTAATTACATAATAATATAAAACATAAATTTTGCCGTTTATAAGGTTTTTAGTTTTTTATATGATCTTAATGTTTTACATCAGTTTTACTGTTTACATTTACAATACAATATTCGAAAATCTTGAAAAATAACGTAGAATATTAGGAAAGGCTAAAAATTGATTTAACACATTTTGAATTTTAACGGCTCAATACGATAAACGATACGATACGACAATAAAAGTCCACTTATATTAAATATTCGTTAATTCTGCTTCCTGATGTTCAACAAGCACCGAATTTTAAATAAACTACACACAATATAAATTTTAAAGGATAGAGACGCAAGGATCTGTCATTTCCGATTTCAAAACTTATATTATTGCATTGAATAATTATGCTCACTTTCCAACTAGTTTGCGCCCAAACACAGCTAACAGATTTTTTCCCATTATCTTTACCTGTATTTATAAATGCTGAAAGTAAACTTGTTAGTTACGTTTTCCCTTTCAATTTTTATATATAAAAAAATTAACAAACACAAAATATTGGCAGTTTAGGAATTAATAGGACCTTAAAACCTCATGAGGCTATGAGAAATCATTATTTATTTTTTAGTTCGTTTTAGAAACTTAGTGTATTCTATCAATATTCTGGATAATGTATTCACAATGCACATCTTACAATATTAATTTAATTCTCAACAAAGTCCTAGTTTACATCTTAATAGTCTATCATGATTTATAAAGATAAAAAAACACAGGCGAAGTAGCGGGTAACTATTAGTTTAGTAATCATTTTCATTTCATTATTTATGTACTTCAATACTATCATTAATTTCAATGTTGTGTTACCCATTTCCTATTGCTATCAACTTCACATGAAATAAGTTTATAATAATTAAATTTTAAATAAAAAACGCTTCCGCTTATGTCATCAACCAAATACCGAATTGTTCTCGGGGCGCTATCCAACCGTACGGAATACTTTGTGACGTTTGTTAATGACTGAAGTTTTCAGCATCAAGAGGCTTTAACTGAAAAGTTAACGTACGCGCGAGCAATCGCGATTATTTTAATTATTGGCAACACTTGGCCACAGACTATAATAGATTTCTCCACGTATTTGTGTACATATTATAAGGTCGATAAATGCATTTTATGTAGTTTGCATTGCGGCTAAATTAAGATAGATTTATAGATTTTAGATGCTCATAAATTGAATTAAAAGCGTTAAATTATTTAAAATAGTTAACTGGTAATTAATTACATTGGGATATCATTGAATAATAGATGAATTATTGTTTTTTTTAATACTTTATTAGTTTTACCGTTTGGACACAATCTTAACTGATATTAAACGACAACATGGTAACATGGTAAACACACCAAGCCTAGAAGGGGCTGGCTCTTAAATGCAGCTCCGGAACACACGAACAGGTGTTGGGCGATAGATTATCAACTTGATAGCTATGTATAGGTGGTAGCTAGTGGAGCGCGGACTTAGAAAAAAAACTACAACCGTAGTATAGTTTTCCTTCATTCTTTCTATTGTTACTTTAGCATTTTTTATTAATATACTTAGTTACTATAATTTTATTTCGTTGTTAATAATATCACTGATTTATATAACTTCTATAATAACCATTTGTTAATAATATTTTTATGCACTAACCTCTTTTTTCAGATTGTTTTTACTTTTTCTTTTTGTTATATGCTAAGGCTGTTACTTATACCATTCAATTAATTATTTATGAATTGATCTACTGGTCACCGTTTGTCCAATATGTTAATAAATATCTGTCTTTTTGTATTATATTTGTGTTATGTTATCTTCTCTATGTTATTATAATTTCTTTGTATTATTTGTGTACTCTCTTTGTATTGTATTTGTATTATATTATTCTCTAATTAATTCAGTCTATGACTTATATCATATATTGAAATGAAACTAAATCCAATTGTTGAATGGGAGCTTATTCTTAGTGTGTGAAATATAACAAAGTTGACTAGAATATATGCGTTTTTAGCAAACAATGATAAAAAATGATTTGTACAAGTCCTATCAATACATATTACAAAAACAAAGTCCTCTGTCACGTCTGTTCACGATAAACTCAAAAACTACTGAATCGACTTTCATGCGGTTTTCACCAGTAGATGATTCATGAGGAAGGTTAATGTGTATAATTTGTGAAGGTTTTTTTTGTTATCAGAGCGGGATAATGTCCACCGAGCCCGCTAGTCACAATATAATATAAGAAATATGCGAAACATAAAGCTTAATAGAATTAAATGAATATTACAATAAAATTACAACATACAACTACACAAATATTGCGTACAAAAAAAAAAACAAGTTAATAATTTACAGTTCACGCGAGCAGAGCCCCGGGTATGGCTAGTCTAAAATAAATTCACACCGAAAACATATCCAATCGTAAAACTTTAATATCGTTTGACTTTTGTTTAATTTATGCCGCCATCGGTCCCCTTTTTTATATTTAACAAAAGTCAAACCGCACGGCATTTCTAGTAAAATATATTTTTAGCGATACATTATAGTTTAAACGATATTAATGGTTTCATAGTCGTGTAATTTAAATTGTTATTTAATATCGAATACTGATATCATACTTTACATTTGCAATTTACAATCTTCTTCTTCCTAGCATTTTCCCGGCCTGGTGTCAGGGTCCGGTTTACTATTTAACTTTCTTCACTACAATTTATTTACAATTGGTTGAATGCCTTAAGCGTTCGCCTTAGTAGTCCGGTGAAGCTGTTAAGACCTTGCTAGGTCAATAGGGTAGTCAATTCTAGAAAAAAAAGCAATTTATTTATAACTAGCTGACCCGTGCGACTTCGTCTGCACCAAATCGGTTATTACCGGTTTCGATTGTACTTTTAAACGCGAAAAATCTAAATACATCTAAAAACCGGATTGCAGCGATGCCTACTGTTTCAAATTGTGAATCCCAACTATCCAGGGACTCACTCAAACATATACCCAGTTGGTATGTGAGAAATATTTTAAAATATGCTTTGAACCCGTTCGCAGCATCACCTACCAGGTCCAATTAAGATAACAAATAACCTACATATATTGCCGATAAATGTCTTCCCAGTACGTTGTCCAAGTAACTTCTGTCCCAATAAGCCTACAACCCGTTCGTAACATCATCTACAGGGTTCAATTAAAATAAAAACTAACCTACGTATATTGGCAGTAATGTAAAAAAAGCTTGAGAGGTCCATGGACCTCCAGTTGGAACGTAGTTCCTTTCCCTTTTTTGTAGACGTTTACTATACGCTCAGTATAGTTTACATTATAAAATATCAAGTTGATAAAGTTAAATTGTAATTTAAACGTTAAAATATATTCATAAAATAAATAATGATAAATTAAACACTGAATGACATAATAACTATTTTCAACTTGTATTAAAACTTTTTCACACTACATTGTATTAAAGAAAAACATAAATATTAAAAAGATATGAGCAACATGTGTCATCTGTCACTTGCCTGTGACTATTTGTCTAAGAGCTAGGCAACGGTTTCGACAGCGAATTGGCTGCCGGTAAACCTTTACAGGCAAAAATATTGAACTTTATATAATTTTAGAATGTTTTGTTTTTCACTAACTTTTAAACGCTACTAAAACGTGAATTTATTATTGCCAGACATTTTTGATATTAACAATAATGTGCCCGATGCAATTTTTTGTAAATAAAGAAGTATGTTCAAACCATGTTAAGATATCTGTAATTTTATTGAAGTTATATTTCTTTTGGCGCGTTAGGGAAAAATGATGAGAGTAAATTTTTACGATGAACGCGCACACCGTAACAAAAAAATGATGAGAGTAAATTTTTACGATGAACGCGCACACCGTAACAAAAAAATGATGAGAGTAAATTTTTACGATGAACGCGCACACCGTAACAAAAAAATGATGAGAGTAAATTTTTACGATGAACGCGCACACCGTAACAAAAAAATGATGAGAGTAAATTTTTACGTTGCGCGCACACACCGTCACGAAAAACCGACACCCTGAAGTTAGCTATAGTCAACATTTTGTTTCTTTGTATTTGTTGTTTGTATTTCTTTATATTAAAACTTTCATTGTATTAAATACCTTTTTTTTATTGTTAGTGTCGTTTTTTCTACAAACGTAGAATAAGGCGCAAGATAAAATTTTTGAAAAGATTTTTACTTGTTACGCCAAAGAAGTATAACTTCTAATGCGTGTACATAAGTACACACACACACACACTTTTTTTAA
>MU158840.1:158191-173593 GCA_015888305.1 Antheraea pernyi | reverse complement strand
AAAAAAAATGTAGTTCATGATATTCTTGACGAATTTTGGTAAATTTTCTTTGTGCTATATATAGCAGACAGATTAGCTAAAAAATTAAGCTATATTTCCATTTGCTACTTAAAAAAAAATACCAAAAAAAACGACCACCGTGATTCGAACCGTCGCCCCGAAATTGGTTCAGTACTTTCAGAGTGATACGTGTTTAAAGGGACAGACAAACAGGCAGATCCTGGAGAATCCCTTGCGTTTTATGAGAAAAAAAATATCCTAAATGTAATCTCGTAACATTAGTTATCACTGTGCCAAGTTTCGTCAAAATCGGTTCAGTACTTTCAGAGTGATGCGCGTTCACAGGGACAGACAGACAGACAGACAGACAGACGGACAGACAGACAGACAAAAATTTTAAAAGGGTTATTTATGGCTTCTGTATCGACAACAAAGCCGACCCCTATCAAAATTTTCAAAAAATATTTAATGTACAGATTTGGCCCTGCTACAGTTTTATTATAATATAGATAGATAGATAGATAGATATTACAATTACATACGTTACGAATTGCATTTTACTAAAGTACTATTTATTAATACTTGTGAAAAACAAAAGACAATGATTAGTAACATGTGCAACAAACGTTATACACTAATTGATTTATACATGAAAACAAATTATACGAATTTAGAGTTTATTTAGTTGTCTGAGATGTAACTCAATATTCGTATAGGCCTAAGCCGATATTATAATTAATACGCTTAATGCTCTACCACGATATTATGATATCACTATGATTTTCACCATTTTAACTGAGGCTCATCTTCTTCTATCTATACAATAATAAAGATGAAGTGTCTGTATGTAATATCAAAATATTGTTTATTTACTGATTGAGTACGAAAGTATATACGCTACTGATAATAAAAATGCAATTTTTAATATTTTTGTCGGTCTGTCTGTCTGTTTGTTCCGGGTAATCTCCTAAACGGCTGTACCGATTTTGGCGGAAATTTCACTGGCAGATAGCTGAAATTACAATGGACTACTTAAGCTACTCTAAATTAAACTAGCCATTAATCGCGGCTTCGTTTGTACTGCTATCTGCAAAACAGTTAGAGCGATCTTCACAGAACCTTCATTAACGGATATCTAATCTTATAAAAAGTAATTTAAGCAATTTTAGTTAATACTAGCTGTTAACTGTGGCTTTGCTCGCAGTGCTATCTCAACTCATTCATAATTTTTATTTAAAGAAACAATTATCAGCTTATTGTTTACAATTCGACATTATAATTATTAGTTACTGTAATGATATAGAGGTTTCCTTAATAAGATCTTAGATTATAAACGTAGTACGTAAAGAGTTCCATAATACAATTTCTTGCGGAACAGACAAGCATTTATTTTTTGTATAGTCACAAAATCTTAATTATAATGACAATGTATATTAAATGTAATGTAAATGTAAATCTTTATAATAATATTTTTAATCTTAATCTTTATAATTATTTCATTAGTTCCTTATACAGTGTAAGTGTGCACTGAGATAGTTATATTGTGGGCGAAGGTTCCAAATATGCTGCTGATGACAAACCTCATTTGTCACGCTGATAGTATTTAATATAAATTTAAAAAAACATGAGTGGGGCTGCGGGTACAGCTAGTAACATAATATAATTCGAATCTACATCGTGAGATGAGGTATCCAAGAGCACATGTCACTGATCAGCGTGAACATTGTATTTTTTTTATTTCTTTTGTACCTCAAATTGAAAAAACAACTCTTCCTCGTCATATTTGAAATCATGGAAACAATATACAATATTTTAAGTAATCAATAATAGTATACGTTAAAACAGATCGCATTTTTTATTATATTATAAAGTAAAATAGGACAATAAACATAAATATTCCTAATTAATAAATTCCGTGTTGGCCGCAGCGAGATATACTGCCCTCATAAAACAAGATCATCCGGGCTCAATATATACAAAATATATATATATATATATATATATATATATATATATATATATATATATATATATATATATATATATATATATATATATATATATATATATATATATATATATATATATATATATATATATATATATATATATATATATATATATATATATATTATATATATATATATATTCAAGTTAGGAACACGTTTGAGAGATTATCATCAATAGAATATTCGATGGTAAGCCCTCAGAATTTTCTCTCATTCATAACTCCCACGCTCTGGTACGGTGGGTGTCTGATCTCTTGGCAGAACACCAATTTTTATCGGATATACGTAATTATTTACACATCACGACATTTTATGAAGATCTTATTTTTATTCCAAACTATTATCCATCCGCTTCGTTAAGCGTAAATCGACTTTAATAAGATTCGATCATGTGTTGTATTGACCTCCAACAGATGGCGCTATATCATAAAAAGTACATAAAACCCGCGCATTTAAATACCACGTTGAGTAACCGTTAGCAAAGCAATTGGTGAAAGAAAAGCTTCTAAAGATTTCAAACTGAGAAGGAACGACGAGCATATTGTATATTTTTATTTATGTTGATTTACAAGGTATTATCGTTTCATGACCTTATAGCTGGATGAGGTGTATACAAAAACATGTTTTTTTTTAAAGTGGACACACTATAATAAATCGTGTATTTCATATCATCAAGCAAGGATCGCCAGCAGCAACTACATTTTAAAATATTAGGCTTATTTTATGAGCCACTGTGCCAGTGATCAGAAATGTTTTTTTTTACATTACTGTAATATCTAAAAAACGGTAATTATAAAAAAACGGACTACATATAAACTTAGTAATATTAAAAACAAGACTATTAAATATTATTTTTTTCGTATTATGCCACATATCAAAGTAATAGACATACATACATTCGTTATTTTCCTAGAGGGTGACGAGTCATCGACGGAGCGTGGCGGTTCTTATTTCCTTTGTAAAAATGGCCGTTTGTTGCACATGTTACTAATCATTTTTTTTGGTTTTCACAAGTATTAATAAATAGTACTTTAGTAAAATGCAATTCTTAACGTATGTAATTGTAATATATATTATATATAAATTGCTTTTTTTTTTCTTGAATTGACTACCCTATTGACCTAGCAAGGTCTTAACAGCTTCACCGGACTACTAAGGCAAACGCTTAAGGAATTCGGCCAATTGTAAATAAATTGTAGTGAAGAAAGTTAAGTAGGAAACCGGACTCTGACACCAGGCCGGTGAAATGCTAGGAAGAAGAAGAAGAAGATTGTAAATTGCAAATGTAAAGTATGATATCAGTATTCGATATTAAATAACAATTTAAATTACACGACTATGAAACCATTAATATCGTTTAAACTATAATGTATCCCTAAAAAATATATTTAACTAGAAATGCCGTGCGGTTTGAGTTTTGTTAAATATAAAAAAGGGGACCGATGGCGGCATAAATTAAACAAAAGTCAAACTGCAAGGCATTTCTAGTAAAATATATTATTAGCGATACATTACAGTACTATACTGCTCCACTCAATCCATCTATCTATATTTTGCAGTTTCTAACTTTTACATTAAATAATTGCACCTTTCATAACGGTCGCGTCGTAGTATATTATAACCTTTCTCAATAAATACGCTATAGATTATTAATATTATAAATTGTTTCGAATCTGACTGACAGTTTAGGTCATTTTAGACATTCAATATCATCAAACTGTAAGAGTCCCACTGCAGGGCCATACGCCTCTTCTCAAAGGAAGATATGAGCATAATCACCACGCCAGCCCACGACGTATTGGTGGTTTCAAACTCCGAGAAATCTACAGTTCTATATTTTGCCACATACGGTGATACTATTTAAAAAAATCTCAGGTTCAGGTTTCCTCACGATGTTTTTTTTGAAATATTTTTTTATTAAGAGACAAGTTTTCACTCAACTGTTGTGAAGTCACAGCGAATACTGCGCATGCGCGTATGTACTACCATAAAAATCATCATCGTTCGGCACTTCCCTTCTTTCTCTTACGACTCCCTAAAACTTATTTTGTACATACACTGTTTGTATATACAGTGTTTGTAACATTGATGCGCAAAAAAAATAAGACAATCCCAAATTTTTGAAATTAAAAAAAACATATCAAAAAATCTAGACGTGATAGAAAAAATCGGCCAACAGTAATAGATTCAGAACATTTGAATCATCATATTTATGACAAAAAAATTTAAAGGAGGATTTCATTGCAGACCAGTGTTATTACTGCCATTGTCAGATAATAATATAAGTTTTTTATGATAATTATAATGTTCTAACGAGATTGTAGCTCGCTTATTAGAACTTTTCACAGGTTTTTTGTGGCATGTAAGAACATCATGCTTCGTGTTATTATTTTCCATCCACTTATTCACAATAACCGAACTATATTACGTAAAACACCACCAATATTACAAAATATAGAACCAAATAGCACAAGATTATGAATAAAATATAACATTTACTACAGCACAGACCCGCCAAATATCCAAGAATCATTAATTTAATTAACAGTGAGTTATACGCTTCAAAATCTTATATATGACCTGATTGTTAGAGAATAGATTTAAACTATTAATACTTGCAAATTGTTGTGCAATTTATTGAAATCCATATTTGTTTACTAACTGACTCATTGTGCCCGCTATAAAAAAATGGCCAATTATAAATTGTTGGTTGTTAAAAATGTTATGAAATAACCGAGTTCTATTTTGATGTGGGTTTTTCAACGGGGCTTAATAGACTTCCGCCGACTGATAAGAACTGAATATATAACCCGTTGTTTTTCTATACTAATCACAAACGTGAAGCTACGAGCAACTGTGATACTCACCAGTGACTGACAATTACGATGTCGAAGATCATCATACTGGCTTTGTTCGTTGTCGTCGCGTTGGCGTTCGCGAGCGGTGAGAACATGAAGAGGTACGTGTGCGAAGGGTACTATGGCTGTGAGAAGTGCTGCCCACACCTGGGCGACGGCTGTGGGAAGTGGAAATCTTCACCGGGCTGGTTTGGCCTCTACTTAGAGGTGTGCTTCTGCGCGTGTCCTGATGGAGTCACTCCACAGCTAAGAGAGTCGATCAGAGAATTAGGAATTTGAAGCGATTCAACGGAGAAGTATTAAAAAATTAGTGCAATTTTTGTTTTGTATCAAGTACAAATATTATAATATAAAAATTAAAATGTACTAATTTAACAATTAATAAACGTTTATTCGTTACAATTTGGTATTATTTGTGTATAACTTCGCCTGTGTTTTTCTATCTTTATAAATCATGATAGACTATTAAGATGTAAACAAGGACTTTGTTGGGAATTAGATTAATATTGTAAGATGTGCATTGTGAATACATTATCCAGATTAAATTATTAAATTGATGGTTAACTAATTTGGTAATTGAACGTGACATGATGTCGTGGACTTTTAAAACTATTTAGGAAAAACAATTCCATCCTTTGTATATATAGGTATATAATTCTTCTCTATGTGTGTGACTGAACTCCTCCTAAACTGCTGGACCGATTTTGATGGTTGTTTTATTTGGATGGGTTGGCGTGTTCCGATGGTTTAGATACATAATTGGAAGCGGTATCAGAATCTGATTCGAGGATTTTTTTATTTTCACGCCAGGACAACGTCTACTGTGCCCTCTGGTATATTATGTATATGTGATTCTAACGGTTTACGATAACTCTCAGATTGTAGGATTTTTTCCAACTTGACTTAATCGTTATACTTTTGATAATTTATCCAACATCTTCACTATTTATACCCTACATGATTTTTTTTTGGTATAAAATCTATGTTATTATAAAGTTACATTAAAATCCGATCAGTAATTAATATATGACACAATAATAAACATCTATTTAATCTTACAAACTTTTCGATTTATAATATTGATAGAATACACTAAGTTTCTAAAACGAACTAATAAATCAATAATGATTTCTCATAGCCTCATGAAGTTTTAAGGTCCTATTAATTCCTAAACTGCCAATATTTTATGTTTGGTAATTTTTTTAGCTATAAAAATTGAAAGGGAAAACGTAACTAACAAATTTACTTTCAGCATTTATAAATACAGATAAAGGCAATGGGAAAAAATCTATTAGCTGTGTTTATTTATTTACTAGCCGACCCGTGCCCACTTCATTGGGCGGTAATACGTAAGCGTGGAATGGTTATTTTGCGCTAAAACGCAGCGGAAGCTCTGAAAAGGAAAAAAATATCCCGATTTTGCAACATTCTTCATCGCTGCTCCGCTCCTATGGGTCTTAGCGTGATGATATATAGCCTATAATCTTCCCTGATAAATGAGCTATATATCACTAAAATCGGACCAGTAGTTCCTGAGATTACTCCTTACAACGTCACAAACTCACAAACTCTACCTCTTTATAATATTAGTATAGATTTATTTAAGGTTCACAAAACTGAGTTCTATGAACAAAAATGGACACGAACCCTTTTATATGTGAACACAGCATGCATAATATAAGAAGACAAAGTCATAGTATTAATACAAAGAAAAATGAAATTATATTAAACATTTCAATACTTTTTTTTTCTAATTGAGGCCAAAGAAACACAAAAAAATATATCGAATTTGAAACGTAAACTATTACAAAATGAAAGCATGCGATATAAAGGGCAATGTTGACCTGCGTGAGTTCTTGCTAATGGTAGAAAAGTTTGCCTGTTAAGTAAACGGCTGCCTATACGTGGCACACTAAAGGGTATTTTTTGAAGAAAATCTGAAGATTCTAGGAAACCGTGTATCAATTTGTATATAAACATTACATCAGCCACCTTTCTACGATTCTGTAATGGTTTCATTTTATAAAGTTCTAAACGTTTGGAGTATGAGTTTAAGCTACTGTTATGGAATCTGTTGTCGTAATAGGAAAGGTAATATAAAAAACGTTTTTGTACTCTTTCTATTCTATCTATATGAACCTGATAACAAGGGTTCCATACTGGACTACAATATTCCAGAATACTACGAACCATTGAATTAAAAATGATGATGGTTAGCATTGGCTGCTGAAATATTTTTTATTGTCTGAAGATAAAACCTGAGAGATGGGATGTGACTTATGAATAATATTATTAATATGTGGACGAAATGATAACGCGGAATCCATGATAACTCCTAAATCACGGATTGTGGAGACTTCCACTAAAATACCGTTATTATTCCACTAAATATATATATGTAATATAAATATATACGTATATTCCACTAATTGCCGTAAGGGCAAATTGCCCTTAATTGTGCAAGTAACATACAATGACATTCAAATAATTAAGTATGATATCTGTGAATCATTAAACAGAGGAGTGATAAAAATACCTTTTTTATTATCAATACTCTAATAAACAGTCCGTTCATTAAAAAGTTTATTAGGAATAACCAAGTTTTATTTTGATACAGTTCAATAGTACCCGGGTACTGATAAGGACAGAGATTAAGTCACTATTGTGTTTGTATTTGTAATTTATTGTATTTTATTTTCGTCTAATTTCACAATATGTTGAAAAATACAATAAAAGAAACCAGATATTTCAATCAGCTTTTCAATCGATAGTATTCCATGTCTTTGAGGCAATAAAATACCGCCACTCAAAACGTCTGCCGCACGAGACATCTTAACAAGATCGCTTTCTGCTCCGGTGATCTGTTGATAACAGGTATCTATCTAGAAACATCTGAGATGAGTTTTGGTCTAAACTCTACAAAGACAAATAAACCTTCAATAGTTAAATACATGTAGTGTAAGCGACATTCGACAAAAGATTCTGTCCGAATATTGCGAAGTCAACAGACAGAAACAAGGAAATAAAACGTATTGCATTTTGGCAAGATAATCATAGATTTGATTTTGAGCTTGTTTTATTTACATAATTCGAACTCTACTTTTCAAACTATATTTGCTCGCGGCTCCGTTCGCCTAAATTATTAAAACAATTACAGTCGTTTTACATAAATAATTAAAAAAATGTCATTCTTTATTTTAGTGATTTAAAAGAAAACAACTTTGTCTGTCAGGCGATTTAAATATTAGTTAAAATCATTTTGAAGTGAAACTTCTTTAGAATCGTGATTTCAAACCGGATACAACGGAAAAAACGATACGTAAGAGACACAAATACAAAAATTAGTGAGCCAGAGCGAGAGAGCAAATGGCGGTGTGTATGTATATTGCACACTGTTTAATACTTGCGTTTAAAGTATATGTGAAAAGTACGGGAGCTAATACTACTGTACACTGTATGCGGCTGCGTATTACAGCTCTTTAGTAAGAAATCAGCGTGGTGTCTTATAATTTAACAGTGTTTGTGAGTGTTTTTATATCTTGTTGTGCTAAATAATAAATTCATTTTTAAACAAATAAACTTTGTAATTATCCTACCCTTGTTATATATATTCATCTCATTCTTTTGTTGATTTACTGAAGTTTCACTTCTATCGTCTGTGAATCGCACACACACCTTTTTTTTTGACATAATATTCATTTCCTAAACAGCGTAACCAAAAACGAGATAAACTTTTAGCTGTACTATAATGAGGAAATTATTTAATTCGAATAAGATTAACGTTTTCTATGTCCCCTTTAATATTCTTAGTTCGCTTTATCATGTTAAAGCGGTCACTGCGATTTAAATATAAATTTTAGATTTATGGTACCACTGCTGTTTTAAATTATTTATATTCTAAAGAACCATCCATCGCATTAATTTGTTAATTATTTTTTTTTATGTTATAGCGGGCAAACGAACAGATGGCTCACTTGATGGTAAGTGATTACCGCCATCCATAGACAAAGGCAACACTTAGGAAGTCGCGACTGCGTTGCCAGCCTGTGTTTGGGGGAGGGGGAGAGAGTGGTGGAGGGAGGAGGGAGGGGGATGGGAGATGGTCACCCGGCACTCTCAATGACCGATCGAAACGGAACAATGTAAGCACTGTTACTGCACGTGGGTCGGATGGTAGAACCCCGAGCCGACCCATCCATGATGAAACTAGTAATAGCTTCAGCGTGGCTCTACCACCTAATAATATAGGTAAACCATTGCGACAGAATGTACCTACAGAATTTGTGTTGGTTACATTTACCTTTAACTCCATGTACCTATTACATAATACTAGTCATCCAATGAACGAAATGTCGCAATTCATTTTTTTTTAATTTGATCACATAATTTTTAATTTTATTTCTTCCTAATATCTTAACTGCGCGTCAATTAACCAAATGCCTTATTATGTAATAACTTTCGATTTATTGAAATACATATATCATTTTACATATATATTCTCAAACTTTATAGTAATAATTTCTCTTCAGAGTGACTGTATGATCACACATTAACATGTATTGGTTTTTTTGAAAAAGGTTTCAAAATCTATTATTCACGTCTTAATATATGATATATTACAAATTAGGTAATAAATACAGGTAATATTTAAGAAAGAATCATATAAATCCGCTCAGTAGTTTTCGAAAGCACACTAACAGAAAGGCAGACACAATGACGTTTTCTTTGATAATATGCAAGGAAGAATAATTAGAATGTATACATATATGGTATTTTTTCTTCTAAAGTTATATTCTACAGTATTTTAGCCGACAAGAAACAAAGATTTAAAGGCGGGGGTGATATTAGAAAGGCGAAAGTAAACTATAAAATCGAAATCTTAGTCCACAGCATGATTGTAGACTGAACGATCTGTAATTAAAACTAAATATTATAGAATAATCACTTGATTATAGTTGTTTTATTAATTAATATTATGTAAACTTCTAAACTAACATTATAAAGCTGAAGAGTTTGTTTGCTAAAATGCGCTAATGTTTTAGTTAGACCTGAATACTCGTATAATAATGAGTAGATAAGATGCAGACAGGACGCGAAACAAAGAAACGTCCGATCGTGCCGTGGCCCACCTATTTTACTTTATTTAGACGACGATGAATGTGTAAATTTAGCCGGTATGTGGGTAAGCGACGACTGCGATCGCTTACACGATTTATGCCTTGTACCTGGCTTGCTGGCTGGCTCTTCGGGCTATTCGTGGCACAATAGAAATGCGACTGCTATCTCTTAAAATTATAAAAACGTTATTCTTAATACCTTCTCGTTTTTAATTATATTAACAGCTGCCAGCGATTTTGTTTGCGCTTGGAATCTTGTAAGTGATGTAAAGTTACATTATCTTCGTGTAAATGAGATAGTTTATGTAACCTGCGCTATAATAGCTCTCAAATAAGAAGTCTTTTCGAACTACTTTGACACATATCGTTATATTTTGGTCATTTTAAAATATATCGGTGTACGAATAGATCGGTATTAATACATGTATTTCAATAAATCGAAAATAAATGGAAAATGCGGTATTTATACCTGCTTTCAGTTGAGGCATAAGGATAAAATAATAAAAAAAAACGTGTGTTAACAAACTTAAAACAAAATGAATTGGTTATCGCATTTCGAACATTGCACGACTATTAGTATTAGATAATACATGAATACATAATACATTTTTTTTTAATTTACATTTATTTTTCTATTATACTTTTCATATTTTATATTTTTATAATGGTTTATTATATCTAATATTAAATTGCTATTACTGAGAAAACGCTGAAACCACGAATCCTGAAAAATAAAACAGAAAATGCAGTCCTCCAGAATAGTCTAAAGTTGGCAAATTTTCTGTTACATAAAAATGGCAATATAGCATGCAAACCATAATCTGGAAGAACTTCGTTTTTAACCGGAACGAAAAATTGTAAGGCTAAAAGAGCCCATCAGACTTCGTAACTATATAATAATAATCATAAATACAGTGGTACAACAAAATAATCCCAAGGAGGGTTGATGTCAGGCAGGCGGCCGATCGTAAAAATTAAGCCAAATCATATACCACAACATGAGAAACATGTTGTACCGACCCTACTTATGTGGGATAAGGGGAAGAAGAAGAAGAATACATGAAGTAAATTATAAGGTTTTGAAATAGTAAATGAGACCAACACAAAATGACTACGAGTACATTTTACTGCAATGGTTTCTTTATATACATAATTTTTTTTATATATATAGCGGGGGTGATATTAGAAAGGCGAAAGTAAACTATAAAATCGAAATCTTAGTCCACAGCATGATTGTAGACTGAACGATCTGTAATTAAAACTAAATATTATAGAATAATCACTTGATTATAGTTGTTTTATTAATTAATATTATGTAAACTTCTAAACTAACATTATAAAGCTGAAGAGTTTGTTTGCTAAAATGCGCTAATGTTTTAGTTAGACCTGAATACTCGTATAATAATGAGTAGATAAGATGCAGACAGGACGCGAAACAAAGAAACGTCCGATCGTGCCGTGGCCCACCTATTTTACTTTATTTAGACGACGATGAATGTGTAAATTTAGCCGGTATGTGGGTAAGCGACGACTGCGATCGCTTACACGATTTATGCCTTGTACCTGGCTTGCTGGCTGGCTCTTCGGGCTATTCGTGGCACAATAGAAATGCGACTGCTATCTCTTAAAATTATAAAAACGTTATTCTTAATACCTTCTCGTTTTTAATTATATTAACAGCTGCCAGCGATTTTGTTTGCGCTTGGAATCTTGTAAGTGATGTAAAGTTACATTATCTTCGTGTAAATGAGATAGTTTATGTAACCTGCGCTATAATAGCTCTCAAATAAGAAGTCTTTTCGAACTACTTTGACACATATCGTTATATTTTGGTCATTTTAAAATATATCGGTGTACGAATAGATCGGTATTAATACATGTATTTCAATAAATCGAAAATAAATGGAAAATGCGGTATTTATACCTGCTTTCAGTTGAGGCATAAGGATAAAATAATAAAAAAAAACGTGTGTTAACAAACTTAAAACAAAATGAATTGGTTATCGCATTTCGAACATTGCACGACTATTAGTATTAGATAATACATGAATACATAATACATTTTTTTTTAATTTACATTTATTTTTCTATTATACTTTTCATATTTTATATTTTTATAATGGTTTATTATATCTAATATTAAATTGCTATTACTGAGAAAACGCTGAAACCACGAATCCTGAAAAATAAAACAGAAAATGCAGTCCTCCAGAATAGTCTAAAGTTGGCAAATTTTCTGTTACATAAAAATGGCAATATAGCGAGCAAACCATAATCTTGAAGAACTTAGTTTTTAACGGGAACGAAAAATTGTAAGGCTAAAAGAGCCCATCAGACTTCGTAACTATATAATAATAATCATAAATACAGTGGTACAACAAAATAATCCCAAGGAGGGTTGATGTCAGGCAGGCGGCCGATCGTAAAAATTAAGCCAAATCATATACCACAACATGAGAAACATGTTGTACCGACCCTACTTATGTGGGATAAGGGGAAGAAGAAGAAGAATACATGAAGTAAATTATAAGGTTTTGAAATAGTAAATGAGACCAACACAAAATGACTACGAGTACATTTTACTGCAATGGTTTCTTTATATACATAATTTTTTTTATATATATATATTATTTAATTATAAGTTTATTATAATGGTTTATGAAATGGTTGCTTAGAATAGAAATTATTAAAAACGGCAGTGGTACTATAAATCTAAAATGTATATTTAAATCACAGTGACCGCTTTAATATGACAAAGAAAACTGAAATATTAAAAGGGACATATAAAACATTACTGTTATTCGAATTAAATAATTTCCTCATCATAGTATATCTATCTTGTTTTTGTTACACATTTTCCTTTCATAAAGTCCAATACACAGTTTAATTTTAATATAAATAATGAAATAGAGTGATATTAAATAACGGAAACGCTTGCGTAAACGAGACGTACCAAAAAAAGCATTTAAAAACTTGACACCGATTCTAAAAAGAAATTTATCGGGGGAATTCGACATAACGGCGATATAAAACGCGAACGCACCTTCCCGACACCTGGGTAAAGATATAAACCGCGATTTAACGTGTGTGTTGTCAGTTGAAACAAACGTCTAAGGCCGCTTTTATGTTCCGAGCAAATAAACATGTTTTGAGAATTCAAACTGTAGGTACATTATGTTTTTCTTGGCATTTTCGCCAAAACATTCTTCGCTTTTCTAAACTCACCTGATATAATAATCAAAAAAGTTAACCGAGACCAAAGTATCTTCCTAGTTCCATATTATTCGTTTCTTTTACTATAATCCCTTATAATGTGCAGAGCACAGAATAATAACGCAAGGGACTTGGATTTATTTTATCGAAATACTAACTGATACCCGCGACTTTGCCTACGTCGTTTATTGTCCTTCAGCGTGGCTCTACCACCTAATAATATAGGTAAACCATTGCGACAGAATGTACCTACAGAATTTGTGTTGGTTACATTTACCTTTAACTCCATGTACCTATTACATAATACTAGTCATCCAATGAACGAAATGTCGCAATTCATTTTTTTTTAATTTGATCACATAATTTTTAATTTTATTTCTTCCTAATATCTTAACTGCGCGTCAATTAACCAAATGCCTTATTATGTAATAACTTTCGATTTATTGAAATACATATATCATTTTACATATATATTCTCAAACTTTATAGTAATAATTTCTCTTCAGAGTGACTGTATGATCACACATTAACATGTATTGGTTTTTTTGAAAAAGGTTTCAAAATCTATTATTCACGTCTTAATATATGATATATTACAAATTAGGTAATAAATACAGGTAATATTTAAGAAAGAATCATATAAATCCGCTCAGTAGTTTTCGAAAGCACACTAACAGAAAGGCAGACACAATGACGTTTTCTTTGATAATATGCAAGGAAGAATAATTAGAATGTATACATATATGGTATTTTTTCTTCTAAAGTTATATTCTACAGTATTTTAGCCGACAAGAAACAAAGATTTAAAGGCGGGGGTGATATTAGAAAGGCGAAAGTAAACTATAAAATCGAAATCTTAGTCCACAGCATGATTGTAGACTGAACGATCTGTAATTAAAACTAAATATTATAGAATAATCACTTGATTATAGTTGTTTTATTAATTAATATTATGTAAACTTCTAAACTAACATTATAAAGCTGAAGAGTTTGTTTGCTAAAATGCGCTAATGTTTTAGTTAGACCTACTGAACGATCTGTAATTAAAACTAAATATTATAGAATAATCACTTGATTATAGTTGTTTTATTAATTAATATTATGTAAACTTCTAAACTAACATTATAAAGCTGAAGAGTTTGTTTGCTAAAATGCGCTAATGTTTTAGTTAGACCTGAATACTCGTATAATAATGAGTAGATAAGATGCAGACAGGACGCGAAACAAAGAAACGTCCGATCGTGCCGTGGCCCACCTATTTTACTTTATTTAGACGACGATGAATGTGTAAATTTAGCCGGTATGTGGGTAAGCGACGACTGCGATCGCTTACACGATTTATGCCTTGTACCTGGCTTGCTGGCTGGCTCTTCGGGCTATTCGTGGCACAATAGAAATGCGACTGCTATCTCTTAAAATTATAAAAACGTTATTCTTAATACCTTCTCGTTTTTAATTATATTAACAGCTGCCAGCGATTTTGTTTGCGCTTGGAATCTTGTAAGTGATGTAAAGTTACATTATCTTCGTGTAAATGAGATAGTTTATGTAACCTGCGCTATAATAGCTCTCAAATAAGAAGTCTTTTCGAACTACTTTGACACATATCGTTATATTTTGGTCATTTTAAAATATATCGGTGTACGAATAGATCGGTATTAATACATGTATTTCAATAAATCGAAAATAAATGGAAAATGCGGTATTTATACCTGCTTTCAGTTGAGGCATAAGGATAAAATAATAAAAAAAAACGTGTGTTAACAAACTTAAAACAAAATGAATTGGTTATCGCATTTCGAACATTGCACGACTATTAGTATTAGATAATACATGAATACATAATACATTTTTTTTTAATTTACATTTATTTTTCTATTATACTTTTCATATTTTATATTTTTATAATGGTTTATTATATCTAATATTAAATTGCTATTACTGAGAAAACGCTGAAACCACGAATCCTGAAAAATAAAACAGAAAATGCAGTCCTCCAGAATAGTCTAAAGTTGGCAAATTTTCTGTTACATAAAAATGGCAATATAGCGAGCAAACCATAATCTTGAAGAACTTAGTTTTTAACGGGAACGAAAAATTGTAAGGCTAAAAGAGCCCATCAGACCTCGTAACTATATAATAATATAATCATAAATACAGTGGTACAACAAAATAATCCCAAGGAGGGTTGATGTCAGGCAGGCG
>MU158840.1:134661-157581 GCA_015888305.1 Antheraea pernyi | reverse complement strand
TTGACCTGGCAAGGTTTTTACAGCTTCACCGGACTACTAAGGTTGGAGCTTAAGGCTCACAACCGATTTTGGGTTTTGGGTAACATACACAAGGGTGCACGCACACCTCGGCTTGGGCTGTTACCGAAAAAGACGCGTCTGTCCTAGCTAAACTATGCTAAGCTATTCATACATATATGCATTTGTGAATTATGCAATGAAAATTGCATGATTCACCAATGAATACGTGTATATCGGATTTGAAACGAACTAAACTATTCGATTCAGTTCGATTGAGGGAAAAAAAGTAAACCCTCCAACAATGTGTATGTATGTGCACGTGTGTTAGAGAGATAATCTCATATGTGTGTTCAAGTGATGTAGGTGAGTCACTGTATCGCGAAAATAATATCAAGAGGGCTCCGCGCGGGGACGACCTAGGCTCGAGATATTATTGAGAACCGCGAAGTGTGCGGGAGCTAATAGGGATTGATTACAAAAGCGTGGGCGCAACACGCATTTTATAAGATTGAATTTAAATTTACTAACGGTGTCGGCACCGAAGTCTAAAAATAGACTTAACAACAATTATTATTATTATTGAACGGTTATTTTAGGGGAAGATAGACGTAAATACGCGATTTCTCTATCTTATTTGAGTTATTTATTTATTTTTTTACGGCTGCGCGCGCGAGCCGTTGTAGAGTAGCCGCGATGGCTGGAAACCTATGGATTGCCGTGACGGCACCTAGTAGAGGATTGCGAGCGCACACTTCGTACGCCGAGATCTCCGAGATCTCGTGGAAGATGAGTAATTGAGCTGTGTAGTCAATACTCGATAGGGAAAAGGAGTATGCGGGGTCATCCTGTGAAGGATTAGCCGCCGGAGGTTTGGGAGTGTGCTGGGACGCGGGTTTGGGAGCCCACGGGGCCTGAGGGGCCCGGTAGGGGCGGGGGGGCGCGCTAGTCGCGGGTACGGACGCTGCCGGTGCACGAGACGTGCCCGGCAGGTTCGGGAAGGCCTCTCGAGACATGAGAGGCGGAGGTCGAGGACGGGCGGGGGCGGCGGCCGTCTTAGACGGCGACGCCTGCCTGGGGTATCGAGGGCGCTTTGTGCGCGGGGCGCGGGGACATCCGCGATAATTCGCGGTATGGCCCACGCCGCGGCACAGAACACAACTCGGAGGGTCGGAGGCGTCTTTCGTGCGAGGACACTCCCTAGTGGAGTGGTCGCCGAGGCACTTAACGCACCTGGGTTTCAGGCGACAGTTTCGTGCGGAGTGTCCGTACACCTGGCAGTTGTGACACTGCGAGGGCACAGACGTTTTGCGCGGCGGCTCGACTATGACGCCGGAGAGGCCGCAGAGGGACGTAAGATTAAAAATCGCTTTCCCTTGAAGGGTGCGATCGAGGACAACGAGAACCATATCATATGGTTCTCGGGTGCGCGGAGAGCGCATACGATGAACCTCGCGGACAGGAATCTTCTGTTCCTTGAGGTCGTCTGAGATGTCGTCAGTCGGGAGTTCTGAGGGGACTCTACGGATCACAACCCGTAGTTTACGCTCCTCTTCGAGAGAGTGCGTGAAATAGCCCCACTGGTTGTCCCGAAGGAAACGAGTGAGGTTGCGATGGGCGGTGGTCGTGGCTACCTTCACCTGAATACCTACAGCGGTATTCACGGCGGAGGTGTAAGGGATACCTGCCGTTTCCAGCAGGCTAGAGATTTCAACCCAAGACGCTTTGTCTTGGATCGTAACGGGGGGCGGTGGGCGGGGCTTCTTGCCCGAAACTGCGGAACCCGCAGCCGCGGGCGAGTTGGGTCTAGAGGGCGCTGGTGTCGCCTTTGGCACTTTCGCGCCATCGACGTTTGCGATCTTTTTAGAGGGCGATTTGTCCTCCGGATCGGAAGGTGATTTCGGGCGCTTCTTGTTCTTGCGCGGTTTGCGGTGCGTGACGGTGGTGAAGCCATCGTCTGCAGCAGGGGCTTGCTCAGCCTGAGGGGCTTGCTCGGCAGGGGGGTCCTGCTGAGCAGGAGGGTCTTGCTCCATGTCGGAGCCGGGGTCGGAGTCGGAGTCGGTGTCATCGCTATCGCGATCGTCCGGGATTGTGAAGTTGTTTGAGGCTTCGATCTTGGCGTAGATCGAGGGAGCGGGCTTCGAGGAATGAGGGAGCTCGGTGCGACGCTTTGCAGCGTACGCATCGTAGTCTTCTACGAGACGAGGACAGATAGCGGCTATGAAGCCGCGGAGGCTAATGAGCTCAGTCTCTAAGAGACTGACCTCTTGTTCAGCGGCCATACCGGGGCCTGAGGAGGGGAGTGGGGCGGGAGAGGACATGTGAAACCTCCCTGCCAGAGGGGCAGGGGGGCGCGCCTTACTGAATTTAACGGACTATCCCGAGTCCGGATCAAAGGGAGCTGTGGGCGATGTGCAATGCCTCACAGGGGATCTACAATGCCTAGGGGGAAGCCCTAACACTTCTTTCTTGAACGCCTTACGGAGACTCGACGCGTGCTGAAAAGCACGATTTCATGCACTGAAAAGTGCGGTTTACAGGCGCACCGAAAAGTGCACTCTTTGTCACTCCGAAAAGTAACAAAGCCCGGCCTTGCGGCCGCCTATACGATTGACGTGGATTGACACTCGAACGAACGATTGACACCTTGTTCTAGAAACAAAATAATAATAACAAAGCAAAAGAAAGCAAAATAAATTAAAAAACTTACTCGGCTTCTCTGCCTCGCGTCGGACCTGTGAACAGCACACGAAAACACAGAAAAAAAACAACAAAGGAAATAGCAGGTAGGTGCGTAAGCGAAAATAAAAAATCTCACTCAAACACGTGGGTCGGTGTAAGTTACGAAAAAAACACGGAGCGCACGTGCGTACGCCACCGCGTCCTGATCGGACGTCTTGTCCTAATAGTTTTCTTATATCTCAAAGGGATTGTGCACCGTTTTCGACGAAAGCTTCCAGGCGGCTTGACTACTACCGATACTTCCAACAATTATCATTATATTTCAACCAACTTACATGATCAAAATCTTGATAATATTTGTATCATTTTGTACGCAAAAATATCAAACTTTTAGTATATACTCAATTGTTTTGTGTCTAGTAACTTGCATATTTTTTTACTATAATTTTGTAAAATGTTTTACCCAATATTAATAGGGAGACAAATTGAATTTGTTTTCTGTTATTAAGCCAGATTAATAAACAAGTAATATTTATGACCCATTAATATTATGTAAGCTGATAACCGGAATTTCGTCTGCGTTGCTTATTATTTTAAAAATATATTGTATGTACCTACATAGGACTTTGCTCATAACTCTCTTTGTAAAATATTATTCGTCCTCTCTCCTGTGCATACACACTATACCGCTTGCCCCATTTCACGGATCGCTGAATGCATACTTTATCAAAACTTTAATAATTTCATATTAAATGAAACTAACTTAGTGTTTTTCGGTTAAGGGTTAAGGGTAAGGGTAAAAGTAAAACTATTTTTTTTTATCGAAAACTATTGCGAAATTTGATTTATATAGATATGTTCTGGACGAACGGATTAATTAGGGCACTATTATACAGCCCGGGCAATATCAAACTAACAATCTAACGTCGAAATGGGTCCAACCGTTTCATAATAGACCCCATACAAAGAACAGATATCACATTTTTTTTAAATAAATAGCTGTTTCCGCGACTCCGCCCGCGTGCAACCTAATATAACAAACCAGTGACCAATAAAATCATCTGAATGTATTAATTCCATTTACTTATCTACATTTCTCTCGCACTTAAGTCGCGTCGCCATTAAAATTATAATAACTTTTGATAGAGTGAACCGATTTTAATGAAACCAAGACTAAATGTTACTCGAGGGTACTTCATGATTTTCTTTTACAGTGAAAATATATTTCGTGAACGTAGTACTTTAGCAGTAATGCGTGTTCAAACAAAAAAACAGAGAGACAGATATACATTTCTAAAAATGATTGAAATGTATTTTATTTATATTCCAAGACATCTGCAAACAATTTTTTTTAACAAAAATCTAAAACGTACCGTCACATTATATTTACTTTCTAATTATACGTATGAAGATACTATCTAAATTGTTACTAAGTCTGCGAATCGCCAATAAGCAATAACGAAGCTCTTAACAGCGCAACCGTTATTGTTTATTCACTAAACGTTACCAATGAAAGATCGTATCAGAAAGCTTTTAAATATCAAGACGAATGCGCTAAACACGATATCAACAATTAATTCACTCGATAAAACAATCATCAGCGGAACATCATATAAACAATCCTGAACATCAAAGAGATTCGATCGTTACCCGATGAGATGCAGAGATTAAGCGCGCTACCAATGTTTATACGTCAAACTCGAATTCACTTCTCACTCGTTGTTAACGATATGGCGTATTCACTCTTACAGCGGGCACGTCTGTATCTTGTTTATCATAATATGTTTCTTGTTATTTATTTATTTTTTATCTTCTTTATCTATACTTATAATAAGAATGTATATCTAACGTGTCTATACTTTTTAGATTTTTGTAGAAAAAAAATTGTTGCAGGTGTCTAGGAATCTTCTTCTTCGTACCCTTATCCCACATAAGTAGGGTCGGTACAACATGTTTCTCATGTTGTGGTATATGATTTGGCTTAATTTTTACGATCGGCCGCCTGCCTGACATCAACCTTCCTTGGGATTATTTTGTTGTACTGTATTTTGCAGGTGTCTAGGAATAGCTAATATAATATATTTCAATCTATTAACATGTCTGTATGTCTGTCTGTTTGTATGAATACGCATCACTGCAAAAGTATTGAGTTCATGATAAAACCTTTTAAAGAAAATCACAATGCATATCTTCGAGTAAGTAACCTTTAGTCTTTATTTCATTAAAATCGGTTCACTCTATCCAAAGTTATTGTCCTTTTAATGACGATACGACTTGAGTACGAAAGAAAAGTAGATGGGCTTATTAATTACTGTTTTTATATAAGGTTTCACGCGGACGAAGTCGTGGGTACAGCTAGTATAGATAGAGCTGAACTTCTCCTGTACGGCTGGACATATTTTGATGATTTTTTTTGTGTATTTTCAAGGGCATTCAATGTTTGGATTCATAATTGGATCTGGTAGGTTGCATTGCGGTTGAATTTTAGGTTTGTCTAATTGTCATGACAGGACAATGACCGCCGGGCCCGCTAAAATAAATAAATTAGAATGTGATCATGAATTGACATTAATTTAGATCTAATTGATGATTTATTTGCATATTACTATATTTTGTTTCTCTATATATTTCATTTTTTTATTGAAAATAATTCCTAATCAAAATCAATGTATTTTGAGTTCAATAGAATTTTAATATTGAAATGTTAAAAAAACCCACTCGAACTTAACAAACTTAAACTTTGTATTTTATGAAGGATATTACAAGATTTTATATATAAAATGATGCATTAATTAATTTTAGTCAAAAAGACTTACAACTGAAACTACGATAAACACAAAATAACTGTGATCTTTAACGAAATGACAGTTATTCCACACGTACGAAGTATAAAAAGTAACAGAGCAATGTGTCCACAACGCAGGCCGCGCCGGCTGGCGCCCCGCCCACCGCACAGACAAAACAATGTCGTAAGAATTGAAAATAAAGCACTTAAATCATGATCTATCACGTATATTATGATTATTTTGGTTCATAGTCGACAAAAACCTATTAGCAAATGTCCGGACACCGGACGCACGCAATTCTAATGAACGTGTGTAGCTACCGAACAGCGGAAACTTTATTTTGACAGCAAAAATAATGCGCAACCAGATGTATCCTGTTAAAAAATATATGTTGAATTTATTTTCTTCTTTCTTATATTTATTTACTAAGCGCGGTTTGCATATCTGCCAGTGTCAATCTACACTAATATTATAAAGTTTAAGATATTATTTTTTTATGCATTAATCTGTATCAACGACTTGTCATATTCGAGAAATTTTATTGCCATTTATTTCTCACTATCAATCGCTCGCGACTTTGTTTGTTTGTTTTATAAATTATGCCATCATATATTAAGTTCGTGTAATTTTGATAATTCTAATAATAGCTTAAAACGTATCGTTTATATTTTGAATAATTTAAACAATATCTTTAGAAAATTTTAATTCTGTATGTTATTATGATGTATATTCCACAACAGCGTAAAGTTTTAACATAATGTGTTCTGTAGTTTTTGTGTAAAATGTGTGAAATATTAACAATATTTAACAATCCTCCCAAACTCTCTCATTTATAATACGATTTGTTGGAAAATGTTATAGGCTATTTAACTTTTTGATTATAATGGTTTCCTGGAAAAGTTTACTGTCAGTAATAAACATATGACATAAGTTTAAACGTTCAATGAATAACGGCACACACTTAAAGCAGTAGAGAATAGATCATGACGTTATCTGATTTTCAATAAAAAATAATAAAGCCTACCTTTTTTTTTTTTTTTTAACGTGGGGAAATCCCTTATGGATACGCCACCCTCCCGGGGGAGAGGGTGGGTTATGTCCGAGTCGCACGGACTAAAACCCCACGGTGTACCGACAGACCGTTTTGTGGGGGCGGCAAGGGATCGTTGCACGACGTGTATCTTAAAAAGTTAAATCTGAAAGTATTCATAGAAAGAGCGTAATGTCAATAACTAAAACACGAAAAAGTAAAGACGCGTCCTTGTTTGACGGTTGAACCTGACGTCGGTTGACACTGTTGGTATATAACTATAAAATGAATGTTTATTAATTAAAATATGTTAGAAATTAACGTGTAATTCCTCTCCGCTTAGTTACAGTGAGACGTGGAAGCGGCCAGTCAATTCAAGGCGGAAGTGCAAAGTAATGTCCACTATAATATGTATCTTAGTGTTAATTTAGAATGCTAAAAAGAAAAACATGTCATGCCATCCTGCAAGCGTTGAGACCATTGAATATTTACATCGATGCGATACGCCTACGCCTACAGGGATCGCGATGCAATCAGATACGATAATCATAACTTTTGACTCTTTTTTTTTTCTCGAACTGACTACGATATTGACCTAGCAAGATCTTAACAGCTTCACCGGACTACTAAGGCGAGTGCTTAAGGCACTCAGCCGATTTTGTTTTGGGCAATCAGCTCAAGGGTGCACGGCACACCTCGGCTTGGCTGTTGCCTGTTCATGCAATTCGCGACCTATCTGAGCTAACCTAATAACTTTTGACTCGTTATATTAATGTCATTTATACTTCCCATATACGTTTATAACGCTAGCTGATTCCCTCTAGTTCAATGGCTATTTCAAAAATGGCAAATGCTCAAATCATAAAATAAATAATCAAGAACCATCTATGAAAAATTTCGCATCGAATGGTCTTATGCCGATACATTGCCGTTTTAATGATTAAGGATAAAAAAATGTGTTTTCATTATAAATAAAATATAATCATCGTCTCCTCTGAGACGCCGTCTCTCCGCCTCTACCTCCCTAGGAGCCGGAGGCTCCCCCCTTCTTTTCCTCGCCGCCGTGAACTCGTAGGGAGCCGGCGAGCACACAGGCCGCCGCCGAGGACACCGTCCGGTACGCCCGGATCGCCCTCAGTGCCACCGTGCGCTGCGCACTTCGCAAGCGGCGAGGAAAAGAAGGGGGGAGCCTCCGGCTCCTAGGGAGGTAGAGGCGGAGAGACGGCGTCTCAGAGGAGACGATGATTATATTTTATTTATAATGAAAACACATTTTTTTATCCTTAATCATTAAAACGGCAATGTATCGGCATAAGACCATTCGATGCGAAATTTTTCATAGATGGTTCTTGATTATTTATTTTATGATTTGAGCATTTGCCATTTTTGAAATAGCCATTGAACTAGAGGGAATCAGCTAGCGTTATAAACGTATATGGGAAGTATAAATGACATTAATATAACGAGTCAAAAGTTATTAGGTTAGCTCAGATAGGTCGCGAATTGCATGAACAGGCAACAGCCAAGCCGAGGTGTGCCGTGCACCCTTGAGCTGATTGCCCAAAACAAAATCGGCTGAGTGCCTTAAGCACTCGCCTTAGTAGTCCGGTGAAGCTGTTAAGATCTTGCTAGGTCAATATCGTAGTCAGTTCGAGAAAAAAAAAAGAGTCAAAAGTTATGATTATCGTATCTGATTGCATCGCGATCCCTGTAGGCGTAGGCGTATCGCATCGATGTAAATATTCAATGGTCTCAACGCTTGCAGGATGGCATGACATGTTTTTCTTTTTAGCATTCTAAATTAACACTAAGATACATATTATAGTGGACATTACTTTGCACTTCCGCCTTGAATTGACTGGCCGCTTCCACGTCTCACTGTAACTAAGCGGAGAGGAATTACACGTTAATTTCTAACATATTTTAATTAATAAACATTCATTTTATAGTTATATACCAACAGTGTCAACCGACGTCAGGTTCAACCGTCAAACAAGGACGCGTCTTTACTTTTTCGTGTTTTAGTTATTGACATTACGCTCTTTCTATGAATACTTTCAGATTTAACTTTTTAAGATACACGTCGTGCAAATAAACGTTTTTCGTTGCAGTAAG
This sequence comes from Antheraea pernyi, assembly GCA_015888305.1. Lineage (NCBI taxonomy): Eukaryota > Metazoa > Arthropoda > Insecta > Lepidoptera > Saturniidae > Antheraea > Antheraea pernyi. Next base: position 148,971 of record MU158840.1, on the reverse strand, counting down.
ACGTGGTGTAGCGATAAATTCCAGGCAGAAGTGCAAAGTAACTTCCACTATAATATATAATGTTGGATTTCCGGAAAGTAACGCCTTTTTGAAGTGAAAACTTCTTTGAGGGCGTTGTGCGGTATTTGTGGCAGGAGATAAATTTATAATTTCGCGTCATGACATGCTACGTAAGCATGACCGTCCGTATTGCCCTGGCATCACACTAGTGACGCGTAGTCTAGGGGCCTATGTACATGTAATAATGATATTTTGAAGCTTATAATACATTTCGTTGATTAATAAACTCTATAAAATGTATATAATTATTGCTCCGAGTGCCAATAGATATGAAAACCACGTTAATGTTAATAATTACAATAAACAAATTAACTATAATTAATATGAAAATCCAAAAAAGAATATATTTATTTCGTGGTTTGGACTTTTCACTTCATTCGGCAGTCCTTATGCCTGCCTCTGATTGTTTTTTAATGAAATACAAATTCGTCTACCTACACTAACAGGAATATACCGTGATATCACACATAAGTTATTTCCTTCTAAATTCTTTAACTTTATTATCGCTGGTAGGTAATTAAATACACCTACAGAAATATTTTATTCCAGTAAAACATACTTCAGGAGTACGATCACTATTACAGTTAAACACACAAACAGTGGGCGATACGAGTGCCCACACTGGAGATTTGCACGAGTTCAAACGACTGGAATAAAGCTATATTTTCATAACTCGCACTTTAAATAATATTAGACTCGGCACATGTTTATCTATTATTTAACGTTACTACTTGTTATATTTAAATATTTGTTATTATGACATTAATTTATAAGTGATTGAGTTATATGGGCTAGTTGAAGCGTAGGTAAAATAGTGTTAGGTTTTATAACAAAGTCCCAAAGTAGATTACCAATTTGCCGGATAATTCAAGCACCATGTCAAGCTAGTTTTAATGTCTAAATTATAGGGTGGTTCAATATGTGAACGATGGTGACGTCTGGAAATAACGCCCCTTTGTGTGCATCCACTAAAAACGAATATCAAATCAAATCAAATCATCAGCCTGTAAAGACCCACTGCAAGGCCATAGGCCTCTTCCCGAAGGAAGGTATGGGCGTAATCACTACGTCAGCCCACGACGTATTGGTGATTTCAAGCTCTGAGAAATCCACAGTTCTATATTTTTCCCACATACAGTAGTACTACAAGAACATTTCTCAGGTTCAGGTTTCCTCACGATGTTTTCCTTCACCGTCAGCCGATAGTGTTACCAATTTAAATCAGTAAATGTACACGAATTCCGAAAAATTCGTTGGTACATGCCGGGGTTTGAACCTACGGACACAGAAATAATGTTCCACCGGTCAAACCACTAGGCCACTACGACTTAAACGAATATATGTTTTGTAAAAATATATAACATGAAATGAAGAGATTAACCAAATCGAGTTTGTTGCCGCTTCTGCTCGATAACTGGGTTGTTTGTCCGAACCGATGGTAGCTTTGACGTTCATAAGCGCCTTCTCAGGACCTGAACTGCATAAAGTTTTTTATTTTATTTTATTTTGAACTCCTCTTCGATCGCCCTAGGTTCGTCTGAGTTCTGAATTGTGGCTTCCGGTGAAGAAAAACACCGCGATGAAACCATAGTATGATGGTCTGACAGGTTAGCTACCACATCTCAAGTTCAAAATCTGTCGCCATCTGTGGGTGTGATCCGGTAACCGCACTAGAGAGCTAGCCCCCTTTAGGTTTAACGTGTTTACCATCTCAGACCACAACGTCGTTTGTCAGATGAGATTGTGGTTGAAGGCCTATGAAGAATTAAATAAAATAGTGTATGCTGCTGCGCTATTTATACCAATCCCATCCGTTGATACCTGTGTTGTAGTTTTACATAATATATTTGAAAGCTCTACAACAGATGTAGAATATTATAGAGTCAACTTCGGGTATCATAACCACGTGAGCGCTATAAATTCAATACACTTTTTCTCTTACGACATTTTTATTTCATGAAATATAAAAAAAATATTAAGGATCAAGCAAGGATCACTCAACGAAGCAAAATATACTACCATAGCTCTCTCGCCATATATCACTACCATATACTACCATAACTCTAATTATTATTGAATTAAAATAATAAAAAGAAATAATAATTAATTATTTAACGAGATAGTTGACTGTATTTATTATTTCAATACAACAACAGAAAATAAAACGAAACTAGATTTAATATCTACTAGCTTTTGATCGCTGCGTTTCTTCGGGAAGTGTACATTATTCTGGATTAACGATGCCTTATGTAATTTTCTACATATCTGAGGTGTTTGTAAAATTTCATAATTATCGGTTGAATTGTTATGGCGTGAAAATGTAACAAACAAACTGACCTTCGTATTTATAATATTGGTTAGGAAGTTATGATTTATTGGTCATATTCTAAACCGTACTTGGTCGATTTCTATATGATCTTTCTGTTATTTCATAGTTAATATAAAATTAATATTACTGATTGTTTACGTAGGTAGTTACATAACTAATAAAAACTCCAACAGTGAGGTGCAGGTATTATAAACCATAACAACGTGCACATTCCGATTTGTCGGTGACTTGTTTTCTTTTAATCACTTTGTACTTTCGTAACTATTGATCCAGTTCCAACCGGATGCGTGTCAGGCAGACGTGCGCGTGCGCATGCCGGTATGAAAGGTGCTTTTACACGGGAGGTGATTTAGAACGGGCGAATAACTGAACAGTAAACACGCCTGGCCGATTATACGAGGACGCGCTACAATGGTCTCAGAGCATTTTATATAGAATTTAGTAATCATCTAGGTCCGAATACTAGCGAACGCCACATGATAAGTTCGTCTATATAATGGAGGTGGGATGTAGGGCACTAAAATATTCAAGTCTTAATTTCACAAAAGTTTCGACGTTATTCGAATCCGCTAATAAAAAGCAATAGAAATATATTAATATGCTTTATAGATTGGACTTATAGTTTAAGAGTAAAATGGTTTTATTCAATTTACTCTTAAACTAAAAGTCCTATAAAAATAAGTCTGATTCATATTTATTCCTTTATAATAGAAAAATCGGATGGCGTTCAAAACCTTTATGAAATGATGACTTTACGATATAAAATTAACCTTTATTATATTTTTCTTTTTTACGATATCATAAAAGTGCAGAAATATTTTTTACTTTGAGTACTTGTGACATATAATGGTAAAATACTAGTGTGAGATTTTGAGAATGAAAACTAACGGAAATTACGAGATATTCATAGTTTTCCCATACATTAAACAGTTTTATTCAATTTACTCTATGAAAAGTATCTTTTATTTCTTATATCTATTTATTATTTCTTATATCTTTATTATTGATTTTTATTAGAGGAATCGAACAGCGTTTAAAGATTTGTAAAATTATTTTTAGTATCCTACGTCCGACCTCTTCTAGTGGGAAGACAAACCAACGTACGCTATAGCATTCCCTCAAGGAGATTTAAGTACAATATGAATAGATTTATATTGTGTTATCACTTCATTGTATTATTATTGTTAGAGCTCTGTCTAGCGTATGCTGTTACATTTGTATTTTATATGATTGCTGATTTTCTTAAATATTTTCAGTAGGGATTACAAAACAATGTAAGGAAATATAAACATTTTCTGATCTGCAGATTATCGTTTCAATATTAATGAAATTGGTGGAAACTTCTATATAATTCTGGGTAAAGCAACGAGATTGTTGTGTTTTTGAAGTGATTTCAGTGGAACCTAGTTATGGCTTCTTCCAACAAAGTTAATAAAGACTAATACCTCATAATCAAGGCAAGCAATATAGGAGGTACAGCCACGCTAAAGCTTTTACTGGTTTCAGCATGAATGGGTCGGTTCGCCTGGGGTACTACACACCACAGAAACACCCACATCAAATAACAGTGCTTGCAATGGCGCGTTTCGTTTGGTCTGTGAGAGCGCCGGAGGCCCACCTCGCTTTCCCCTCCCTCCCTTCCCCCGAAACACAGGCTGGCAACGCACTTGCGACTCTCCTGGTGTTCCTAGTGTCCATGGACGGTGGTGATCACTTAACATCAGGTAAACCACCTGTTCGTTTGCCTACTATGATATAAAAATAATACATTGTTTCTAGAGATATGTGATCGACTACCTTTATTTGATATCTACAGACCTGCAAACAGAGTATGTGTGTACGAAATAGTCTACGGATAGCGCAGTAGTTTATATGGTCAGCTCAACACTCGCCTTGAGTATATTATGTTCGAATTCCACACAGAGCATATATTTGTGTGAATCACATTTTTTTTCGAACACCAAAAATACTGCAGTATACGAGTACTTTACGATAAACATAACGCAACCCAAAAAAAGGTGACTGCTGACTGATTTATAATCCAATCCATTCAGCTTTAACAAAATTACATATTGATCGGTAATGAAATAGTTGCAATATTATAACAGTTTATTATGTAAACTATTTTAGCGTCCAGTTAAAATATGAGCTGAGCTAAAATAAATAAAAACAAAATTAAAAATTATATTTATTCGAAGAAGTGATGTATTTTTAGCAATAGCAATAACTTAATAAGTTAAGAGTAAATAAATAAAATATATTTAGTATTGGAAAATTAAGGAGAGTGTTTTTAGTTATTTGTTTTAATATTTGTTTTAATATGTATGTATTGTAGCAGCGCCGTATGTCATCTGATCACGTTACGCGGGTATATCCGGCCACATTAAAAACGCACTCGACGTTTGATTGACGTACTGTACACTTCGAAACTGCTGAAATAACTAGGTGAAATTTATCTATTTTTATATTACATCACGTTTGATATCAAATTATTGAAGTATACGATCGATACGTATATACGATGACGACGAGGACTAACCATAGATTGACTAGAGCTTGGTTTTTGACCTAGAACAACTTTTGAATCAGTGAAATTAGCAAAAAATCACAAGCAACCTTTTTTGTAGACTGTTAAATTCGCTATAAAAATAATTATGTGCTGATATAATCTGTTCATTATTTCATGGTAATGGTCAATTTGCCATGATGTTTGGAACCTATTCAGGACTATCCTGAAGAAAACTTCCAACATACTCTAAATAAGGACCACCCTAATATATATAATTAGTCGAATTATTTTGAATGAATGATTTTTATATATTTACTTAGTTACTTAATATTATAAATACTAATGTGAGTTGCGTGTTACGCTTTTACGTCTTAAATATTCAATTTCGTACACTTGTCAGGAGAAAGAACCCTTCATCCAGAAAAAATATACTATTCTTGTTCCTGAAGAATCAAATCTATATTAACACGAGCGAACCCCGGGCAAAAGCTAGTTTCAAATGAATTGTTCCGGATTTGCTATATGTAAAGTTACATTTATAAATATAATTCCAGTTCTATACAAATCAAGTATTTTGTACAATGTATAGAAGGTTAATAATGTTTTCATTATTTAAATTTATATATTATTAAGTTATATGTCATATATGTTAATCAAAAAAATAATCAATTCAATTTTGTGAGAAAATGCGTTTAAAGTTTAACTATGTTTCTATGTTCAACTTAAATTTATGTTAAAAGTAAGTAAAGCGCTTTACGTGAATTCTAAAAGTAGTGATAAGTAGTGTATTGCTACTTGGTCCTAAAGTCTTAGTATACTAAATAGTATATTGTTTTTTTTTCCTATCGTATTTTTTTCATCAAAGTGACTTTACTGTTTCTGATGGTGAGCACAGTACAATCCAAAAACAATGGCGATTGGCGACTACCGAGAGACATGCTATCTCTCGTCGGTCGCCGCTGTCATGCCAGCCTGCATAAATGTCTCTTCACGTTACGCTTGAAGGACCCCATATTATAGGAAGGAGGGAATACACTGGCCGGGAGATTGTTCCACAGCTTCACGGTACGGCAGAGATAAGAAGTTGCGAACTTTTTAGTTCGTGTCCAAATAGGATTTACCGTAAAACTATGGCTCCGAAGCCCAGCACGCGTGGTTTGGGTACGAAAAGGAGAGGAGAGTAATAATACTGAATTAAGTTCCAATGATACCCAAAATACTACGTACATTTTTGAAAGTAAATAACATAATTATTTTTTATCAAAACATCGACTTATTTCACTTTACTTCAATTTATTAACTAAGTTTAATACAATTTATTGACTAAGTTTAACACGTTTAAATCAAAGAGAAGAACAACGTTCATATATTTTAGTAATTTTAATCGTATTTAAGTGATTGTTGAATTGTACGTATTCTCCTCGCAACGTTAATTTACTTTCTGGTGAAAATTCGAAAATGTAAATTTGGACTTAGACCTTATTTTAATAAACGAAGCGATGTGATAGACATCATAGTTTTTCTGAAGGTATATTAAGGATATAAAGTGAAGAAGGTTAAAATTGTAAGTTAAAAGAAGTAGTTACGAATGTAGGAGCTCTGATAAATCTTGTTGAAATTCTGAAAGTAGTAGTACCAACGAAACTGAATACTATACGATAGTCAAATTTCATAACACCTGTCCCTATAACCTAAATGCGTTTTAATGTCTGCGACGATAAAAAAGAAAGTGAACAGAGTAATAAGTTTATACAAGCATTACGTTAACAGTTGACAGTATATAACTCGGCTATAAAATATCAAAGAGTTCTGTTTAATGAGCCATTCGAATTAGTGCCAAAGAATAAAATCTATTCTCATATAAAACTTGAGAAACCTGGTCATCATGTGCGGTTTACGTTATCTAAAGCATTTTTTTAAATTATGTCAATCTCCATCATTTACTTAATCAATAACAATATTGGCATCACTATCTCTAAATACAAAGTTGAACTAGAAAATCAAAATGCCAATTCCTAGCCAATCCATATTAGCTACATATTTATCTACTAACTAAAATGCCCTAGATCTATTTGCAACCAGTTTCAAAGGAACCGTAGCCAATGAGGTTTCTTTATATAATCTTTATTTATAATTGGCGTTTGGTCACAAAATGACCATTTCACCCCAGTGATTAACAGCAAAATATAAAAAACAAAATGTAAACAAACAATCAATAACTTACCAGTTTTTCATTCCAACCATAACCAGCCTGTAAAGTATTCTTGCTTCAGCGGATGTCGGCAAAGCAAGGATGACATTACATACATCCACAGATCTTAATGAGTCATTCATTTTATTCTCCAGTGCTAGAGTCTTGAGGTTCAAAATCAATAATACTTTATTCAATTTGGGCTCTAATAAGGCGCTTATAAACATCAGAACTGTCACCGGTTCGGAAAACAACTCAGTCATCGAGAAGAATCGGTAAGAAACTCGATCGGATTTATATATTAACCAATCTTTACAATACATTACACTTATTACCTAAAAACTATTACTGATTTTACTAAGTCAGAAACATGGGACGACCAGTTTGTCACAGTGTCTACTATTTAGGTTAGCCATCAAATGTTCTTGAGGATTCCGATGGACCACTTCATGTGCCTGTTAAGTCGTTAAGCATATCTTTCGAGTAATCTACAAGAACGCAAACACTTGGTTTGATGTTGAAAAAGACGATAATACGTCTGCATTGAACCTCGTATATACACCAAATAATATAAAGAAATCGACTGATAATTTTGATTTGACCAAGGACTTCTAATCTTTTAATCTTGAAGTCTTTAGAAAATAAGACACCTACCTAACCGAGTAACAGAAAACGAAGAGTTTATTTAAAACATATAGATTACCGAGATTAAGCCAAAAGGCACATAATTTAAGAAACGGGATCTCAGCCCCAATTCCTTGTTACGGAAGAATTAAATCGTGGCTTTAAGTGAATTATTGGATACTGCGACCGCGGGCTCCTCTCGCGAGTTGAAGTTTTATCTCCTTTTCCCTTAAATTAGATATAAATGGATAAGATCTGATATGCAGACATTTTAAGTATATCAGAATTAAATTTGATTCATACATGTTATAGTGGACGTTACTTTGCACTTCCGCCTGGAATTCATTGGCCGCTACTACGTCTCATTGCGACAACAAAAGTTTAATTTTCTTTGCGTGAAGAGTATGTAACAAAGTTAAATTTAAAACAGATAGAATAGAAAGAGCGAAACATTAGTAACTAAGACAACAAAAAGAACTAATAAACGCGTCCTTGATTGAGGGTTGAACCTGACGTCGGTTGACATTACTCATATGTAATTTGTAACATTATTTAAATAATGTTGTAGATTAACATGTAATGACCCCAATCGTTTACACGTATTTCGCTCCGTCACGGAGTATATTCAGTCTGATGTAAAGTGCAAAGGATGTTTTTTTCGAACTATCTACGCTATTGACCTAGCAAGGTCTTAACAGCTTCACCAGACTAATTTAATGATGGATTTCCGCAAAATAACGCCTTCTCCAATCAACAATATTATTAGACGAGACAAAGTTTATCTTAACAGTAAAACATAATTTAAATTTGTACTTTAGAAAATTTCTATGGAGTACAGTTTTCCCTGTAAAATTGGAATATTAACCAACTGACCCACAATTAAAGAAATGGTGTAAGTCCAAGTTTTCAAGCTAGTAGCTGCCACAGTAGTTTCAACCATTTGTTTTTTTTTAATATTTGCCTTAATCTGCACTTACCATCCAGAACACATATAAAGACTTAAATATTTCTTTAAGTTCAGCTTCATAATGGCAATTTCAGTTTATATACCATTATATAGACAGATACTCCGCACTTTTTGACAAGTATTAATAACAATAATTAACTACGCATTAAAACTGAAATAAACAAACAAACCCCTTTACAGTACCTTCGCTTAAGGGACACCATTAGTGCAGTGACGGTGAGTGGCCGGAATCGAAACCCCGCTGCTCCTTCTGGCTTGCTACTCGACCCCCCACAGATATTCACTAGCCAATCACTGATATCATTATTTATCATAATAGAACTGGACAATTGATTGAAGAATGAAAAGCGGTTTAATAAATGTAAATACAATGGGAAATATTAGGATTAATTGCTTTTATAAAAAAAAACTGATTGAAATAGTGCTAGGGCTTTTAAAAAACAAGCCAACAACCTCAAAACAACCAACCTCAAGTAAAAAATTTCGCCAAGCAATTATGAGTGTTTTCAGACAGCTGCTCTTGATAGCCAGTCTCTTTAATATTATCGTGTTTAACGTGTTAGAGCACATCCTCATTTAACATCAAGTGAGACTGTGGTCAAACGATAAAACCAATGAAGTATATATAGAAAATAGTTTCCTGGACATATTCCGGAATAAAACAAATCATGGACTCATGTGGCATATGAATGAAAATGAACTGTAAAAATTGTCGAGGAAATAAAGAACAGTCACTATGACCGGCTTATGACCATGTGCCTGATGGTTGCGATCACTCTACTCTGTTAATGGACATTCGACACTTGATCCTGGAATACGTCACACGTGTATGACACTATAAGGAGATTTACACTTAATGTATGGTGATCGCTATTCAGTTGGATAAAGTTTATCGTGTCTTATTCAACCTAATTTTCATAGTATGTTTTATTCTGATACCAAATATATTCTTTTTTTTAAATTTTTTTTTTTTAATTGCGTTGATAAGCAAGCTGTTTTTCCGGCTGTTGTACCGAATTGGTCGATGTAATGTAAATTTAATGTCGGTAGGTTCGAACCCCGACATGCACTGACAATTTTTTCGTAATTCGCGTGTATATATTTACTAATATAAATGTCATTATTTGGTGACGGTGAAACAAAACATCTTGAAGAAACGGGAACCTCATAGATATTGTTGTAGAACACCGTATGGGGAGCAAATATAAAATTTTGAATTTCTTGGAGTTTAAAATTGGCAACAAATCATGGTCTGACGTGGTGATTATGCTCATACCTTCTTTCGAGAAGAGACCTTGCAGTGAGACAAGCTTCATTAAGTGGAAGCAGTAAGCGAAAAAAAAGACACGTTAGACCTTGCAACATACCACATTTCGAAAGAAACGATATATAAAAACCTAGTCAAAACAAAGTCAAACACAAATCAGACAGTACGGCTTAGATACGTTAATGTTACTCTCAAAAGACATCAATTCACAAAATTCTTTGATCTACCACTCTATCAGCTGCCATAACAGTTCTCATTAACAAAGATCAAAAGGAAATAGGTGTAAGTATTTATAATTAGGCATTCCGTACACTCGAAAATAGTGGTCACCATAAAAAAGACGCTTTCAAAACAATTTTTATATCCACCCGGTATTTCGCTATGATGTCAGAATGAACATGTTTTCCATTTTTAAAAACAACCTCGTAAAATATAAAAACGCAGGTGACTTGTGACATATTAATTTATAACTTGCAGTGTCACTGGTCACGAATATATCATTTTAGAGATGTGTTATGATTTATTTTAAATGGCTGACCGAATATCCGGGTTTTAACTTTTTACAAATGTCACATGAAGTAATCTGTGTTTGGCTAGTCATTATTATAAGCATTCAAAATTATCTTTCTCTGTCCGTAAGTAAAATTGATATCGCTATTTGTCATTTGAACCTGATTTATACATTAAGTTAAACACGTTGACTGCTAAGGGACTTTTCACGAAACTCAAATCAAATCAACATATTTTTTTCAATTTAGGCTTTGAGAAGGCACTTATGAAAGTCATAACTACCAAATTCGGAAAACAAGCCAGTCGTCGAAAAGAACCGGCAAGAAACTCGATCTGGTTTAGCTTTTCATAATACACGGTATATTTTTTGATTATTACAACATAGTAGACATATAAAGCTACATTCGTTTTTGGTGGATGCTCAGAGAGAGGCGTCACTTCCAGACGTCGCCATTGTTCACATATTGAGCAACCCTGTAATAGCCTTTATGTATTAAGACCCGCTTGATACTTGACACAACACTTGAACTTACTATCTGGCAAATAGTTAAAACTGACCTGGGAAGTCATTTTGTTGTAATGTGAATAGTAATAATGAAGAAATTGAAAAAATGTTGTTTTGTGAAGAAAAAGGTGGTGCCAATTATCTTGTACTTCTATTTGGAACTTAGTAATTATATTTGAAACTTCAACACAAAAGTTAAACCACAGGTTAAATGAAGATGTAGTCGAAGATGGTAAACATGCTAAGCCTAGAGTAGACTTGCTACAAGTACAACTTGCGGAATATATCAATAAGCACTTGGTGACAGATTTTCAACTTGAGGTTGGTAACTAGCCAGGCGGACTTATAAAAGGCCGTACCGCCATGCCGTGGCTTCGTCACGATGTTTTCTTTCACCGAAAGTTCCGGAATCCGCCGTAAGAATTTGACCCTTGCTATCAACTTAGCCATCATCGCTTCAGAAATAGTATAATATTGGGATATATAGATTGCCTATAACCGTCCTAAATAGTCAAAGTGTCTTGTAATAGCACGCTTAAACAAATAAATTAATTTTTTTTTGAGCCTTATTATACTAAGTATAGATATATTGCACACGTACAGTCATTACTCATTGTTACTTAAATCATTTACCGGTTATACGTTTACGAAAACATTCGAAAAGTCGGGTAATTCGTGTATTTAGAAACAGCTCTAATTTTTCTACACACCCAATCAGTTTAGATCGTTAACGCTCATAAAATAAAGTCGAATTTCAATCAATAAAAACCACTGAAGCTTTTTCAAATCGTTATTAATTTGGAACAGCGGCGATCTCGAAATAATATGAGAGAATTAATTTGATCAATTTTTATAGATTTTATCATAACTGCTCGCCGCTCTATAAAACATTATTTAGGTCGTGTTAGAATATTTTTTGTAGCGTAAAGAGACATGACTACACTTGTACTGAAGATATATAGTTCTGTAACGTGTGTTCGCTATATTACACATATTAAATGAAACACACTGAACGATGCCATTTATTTTTACTACATTAAAACAAATTTGCGAACTGTCACTATCGATTTTTATTACTTTGGTTAACCGCGACTTTATTATGAAAAATAAACACAATCACGACGTCACACATTTGTGTGTAGCTGCTGAAAATATTTTAGTATATTTTTATTTTTTCTAGGTTATATAGAATTCATAGATCACAACTCTTTAACAATGTTATGAAGCTTTTTCAGTTTTATTCAGTTCGAGTTCAGACTCCATGCTTGAACTTTGGTTTCCAGTTTTATATATATTTTAACCCAATTCTCTAAGCAAACATTTTAATACAAATGTTTTTTCAGTTTATTATCATAACTTATCTAAGCATATGAATATTACAAGGTTGCTATGTTTATGAACTTGACTGTCGAGTATATTTGAGACTTATAAACTCATTCTAAAGAACCTTTCATTGATACAAACTTATATCTTTATATACAAGATATAAGATTTTTTTGTAATAATTCATACAAAATTGTGGTCGGCCGCTACTGAATATTATTAAAAAAAAATTATAACCCTAAGCATTTATTTCCTTGGTACGTTTTCACTCCTAAGGACTTGAGCAGTAAATGACCTCTGTAAACATTTGTTACATGTTACTGCTACAGCTTATCAACCTATAGAATGTAACGGTGCGTAAGTGTCTAGATAATACTATGTATTTGTCTGTATAAATATCGCCGAAATCGGTTCAGTCGATTTGGAGATTAGCCTGGACAAATAAACAGGTATTTCAATTTTATTTATATGTATACATTGATACTGAACATAACATTCGCTAAAACATCGCTATTATTCGCTTACCCAACAAATTCGACTAAAGTAATATCAGCATAAAAGTATATATAATGATCTGAATATCGTTTCGAATTTAAATTAAATAATAATTAAATTAGGAAGAATCAATCACTCGACGGTAAAATAATAAATCAGGGCGCGCGAATCCCGGGCGCGATCCCCAAAAATCCCGGACAAGAAACGTTTATTAAGATCCCGGAGTTGTCTGAAATATTCATTAATTGATTCCGCGCCCTTACAAGATACCCCTCATTACTTGGGGGTTGATTAAGCGAAGCGACCTGGATGTACGTGGGAGAATACCTACAGGGTTGTTTTACACTTTACGATATAGTTTAAATATATCAAAATTAATAAGTTTCGGATTAATCTCAACTTTTTAAAACTTTTTCATGCAATCAAAATAAATATTCAATAGGAAACTAAAGTTGAAACTAATTCGAGTGTGAGTTCACACGCTGTAGAAGTGGAAGTTAGTTTTTTTTTGTTTTACAGGTACGCGCTTAACCACAATCTCACCTGATGGTAAGTGACGAAGAAGCCGACGATGGATCGCGCTTACCTGCTAAATGCCTATTCACTCTACTCTTGAACACTGGGAGTTGTATGATGACGGGAAGACAGACGCCGGGAGTGAATTCCAAACCTTAGCCGTACGTATAATAAATGTGGAAGCAACGCAGACGAATCTCAGAAATATCAACTACATATGGGTGGAAACCCTCACGGCGTCTGGTCGTCCTCTGATGGAATGGGGACGATGGAATTAAATAATGTAATTCCTGTGCACACTCTCCAAAGTTTAACTTATAAAACACTTTTTGGGGTGTAAAGGATGTCGAATAACATCGAAGACTTGAGACATCCAAGCCAACCTTACCTGCACAAGGTGCACCCTGCTGAATAACGAACGAGGCAATAGCGAAAGCGGGGTGGTAGGGTTTTACAGCCTGACTGAGTCGCAACCACCATGTATATTATATTATAGTGATTCGCTTCTGCGGGTTGCGTTTCGGGATCAGCCTATGCATATCCAGCCTTTTACAGGCCGGTATGACAGCGGCGACCGGCGATGAATACTGTGTCACTCGGTGCTCACCATTGTTTTTGGATGGTACTGTACTTACCATCAAGCACAGCGCAGTCATTTTGCCATGCTACAATTAAAAAAACTGAGAGACAAGCCACTTGCCGTCGATGCTTTACATTGAGCATTCTTGTCTCCCACAGCGCTTCATCACCGACAAGCCAACGAGCACGACGTTCGATAGAGCCAAGAGCGGCCAACTGATATTTGGCTGATCCATCTCATAGGTGACAGCAGTATTCCACACATGAGCGTACTTGAGCGTGGTACAAGCTGAGAAACTGTTCCGGTGTGAAATATCGCTTAACCTTAAAGAGGATCACAAGTTTCCTCTCAGCTGTTCTTGCTTTTTGTTCAATTGAACGTCCGAAGTTGAGATCTGATGTTAGCTGGATCCTAAGTAGCTCGAGGTTATCCGT
>MU158840.1:51005-134638 GCA_015888305.1 Antheraea pernyi | reverse complement strand
GGAAACCCCTTGGATAGTAGGAGTCAAAATGAACGGACTCTCCTTTGTACAGAAAATACACATCTGTGTTTTTTCTGTGTTAAACTTAACCAGGTTTGAATCACCCCAATCGGCAACAAACCTAAGGTTCTTATTCAACCGTTCGATTATGGCCTGTCTCTCATTACGGATTTCCGGTAAGCTGGCCCTAGGACTGGGCATATAATGTGCGATTTCAACGTTTCTCTCTCTCACTCCTTGTATACAGGGTTATTGGTAATTCGACGAATTCCCATTAGAAGGTGATAGGGGTATATATTTGTGATAATTTAGCTTCCATATACATTATGCAATAGTGAACCATTTTTGAGTTATGTTTTTTAGTTTTTCTTAAAACAAATCAAAAATGCAACATTAAAAATTGATTAAAAAAAAGTTTAATTTAAATCTCATTATTTCTTCCGATTTATAGAAAGGATTACTGTTTATTGATCAATGTTAAAGTAACGATCAACGGTCCAAATTTAAAAAGGCGTGACGAAAAATTATATTATTTTAAAATGTCTTAAAAACAAAAAAAAAAACAAAATTCTGAAACTTGGCTTGAAGATTATTTTAGAAACAACCGTTTTCTAAGTTCTGCAACAATGCATAACAACTAGAAACTTATTTCAAAGAAGTTGAAAAAAAATGACCATAAAGGAAGCAGGCGGAAATTCGTATTCGAACTAAAATTAAGATTGTTCTTAAACATTTCCACAAAGCTAATTAATAACAATACCCCATGTAAATTAAATAATTATCTACAATTAGGTATTGAAACCATTGGGCTATCTCCGTCATTAGATATACATTAAAGGTTATTAAAAAAAACAATGTAATACTAATCATATATTACAGGGAAATAATAAAATAAGTTATAGTTGTGTTTGTACATTTTTTAAATATTGTCATAGACATCTATTATAAAGGTCACTGATCACAATTTTTGTTTATGTTGTTAAAATAACTTTGGAAGAAAAGATAATATTATCTAAAAAGTCGGTTGGATTTTACAAATATTAACAAAAATGCATTTTAACATCAATATTACGATACTACTAAAGTTTGAGAAACTTGTTGTTAATGACTTAAAAAATGTATTTAACGGGTTGATCGGATGATATGGAATAATCGTGTCGTTGGATATAAATAACATTAGTGATACAAACGCGATGCCTACTAGGGTTGTCAGAAATACCGGCGCTGACTTGAAACACCGCTAATGGCTTGATGTCATTCACATTTACAAACAGCATAGACTGTGGAGTCGGCGGTGGAGATTACAAATTTAATAATAGATTTTTTTATCTCATCCAATGTTAACGAACTGTGTATTGGGATATTGTAAGCATCGCTAATACGACGCGAATGAAAAAGGACTTGGCTTTATGCTAGATAATTAAAACATTTGAGGAAAACTGTATAGATTATTGTGTTCGTCTCATGTTTCTGATCCAGTAAAACTAATAACAGTTTTTTAGGTAATCCTGTTAAGTTTTGTAACGCACTCCCAAAGGATATTAGCGATTTGCCGGACTGTAAGTTTAAGCGCCATGTCAAGCTGGTTTTGGTGTCAAAAAGAATAGAGTAGATCAATATGTGAAGGATGGTAACGGCTGAAATTGATTCCTCTATCTACGCATTCATTAAAAATGATTGTAACGTGTAATGTTATATACATACATATGTTAAAAAAATAAATCCAATCAAGTTTCTCACCGAAACTTCTCGAAGACCTGAGATCTTTTTCCGAACCCGCGGCATAATATTAACCTTGATAAACGTAGTCGCAGCGGCTAAATCGTATAAAGTATTTTCAATTTCAACTCATAATTCAACATAATTTTAGATAATAATGAAACTACATTATAAGTAATCAGCTCCACGGTTGTCTAAATACCTACGCAATATTAATTAAAGGTGAAACATGTTCCCTTTGTGATATTTTCACTTCATTTGACGATGTCATCAGAGACTGAAGCAAGTGCAGGATTTTTATTAATATAATCAGGTTAATTTTAATTTCTTATTTTATTATATTAATGGTTTCAATCCATTTTATAGGTATTTTTTTACTAAAATCATGTTATATTATAGGAGGCAAACCAACAGGTGGGTCACCTGATGTTAAGTGATCACCGCCGTTCATAGACACTGGCAACACCAGGGGAGTTGCAAATGCATTGCCAGCCCGTGTTTGGGGGCAGGAGGGTGGGAGCGTGGGGGGAGGGGAGATGGGCTCACTGACCGAATAAAACGCAACAATGCAAGCATTGTTACTTGACGTCTGCTTTCTGTGAGAGGATTGTACTACCCCGGGCGGGCCAGCCCATTCATGCTGAAATAGCTTCAGTGTGGCTCTACCATCTGAAGATGGGCATTGTGTTTTAATTAGCACTTAATTTAAGCCATCTTCTGCCCGTGGTCACTGGTCACAAAATCCGTCCATCCGTCCAATTTTACTGTTATATAACTTATAAATTAACATACTGCCGCATCCATTTATTCGGTTATACTTTAAATCAGTCCGAATATAAATCCTTACTTCCTTACTAAATATTATAAATGCAGAAATGAGATTGTTCGTTAGGCTTTCGCACCTTAACTACTCTACTGATCATTATATAATTTTGCACATATGTCATGAGTACAGAAAAGGACATAGGGTACTTTTTATCCAGAAAATAATGTAATCTTTCTAAGGTATAGACCAAAATTAATGCGAGGAAAGCCGCGAGCAAAAACATGCTATCTCAGCACGTACTGCCTAAGCTGTTAAAATTATGCCAAAACAATATAAAGTGTAACAATTTATATAGTAGTTGCAAACGTAGGCAAAGATACGAACGATCACTAGTGATACATAAAAATGCATACAAAAATGATTTTATAATAAATTAGCTGTGCCCGCGACTCCGTTTGCGTGGAACCTAATGTAAAAATACAGTGACTAATAAAATCACCTGAACGTGTTAAACCCATTTACTTAGCTACTTTTCTCATGTACTTAAGTCGCGTCATCATTAAAAATACAATAACTTTTAACAGAGTGAATTGATTTTAATGAAACGAAGACTAAATGTTACTCGAGGATATGTTTCATGATTTCCTTGGTGACGTTTTATCCTGAATGCAGTACTTTAGGAGTCATGCGTGTTCAAACAAATAGACAGACATTTCTAAAAATGATTGAAATGTAGTTTATTACTTACTCGTAGACCTCTGTAACAATTTTTTCACAAAAATCTAATAAGTAGAGACACGTTAAATTGACATTCTTATTATTTGTATAGATAGATAAGGTGTTTGCATAAACATATCCCAAGGCATCTATCTTAATCATAACCGGCGAAGTGCGACCGGCGACTAATAACTGCGACCGATGCGAGTAATTGATCGTGTCTAGTCGCGGTACACGGGCCCAGAAGCAAAGTTACCCATTTAGATTTAGTTAATTAGAGTCATTAGTAATACTACTTTAGTAACTAAAGTTTGCACCTATTTTCCACTAACCTGAAACATCCCGACTTATAGTTCTACTATTTTTAAAGTGAAACTTTTTATGGCACGGTAGGGAGAAATTTGCGTTACGCGTTAAACGTGAGTTAGGTATGTATTAGTGTCTATCTGAGTCCAGTACATTACCAAAATGAGTAAATATATAGTTAAGTATTTATACCACGGGACTTCGTATAGTATATAGATTATGAGCATTCTCATATATATAACTTAATACATATAAGCCAAATAAGTTTCACTGCCTTCGCGTGTACACACTGATACACGTAATGTTTTCTTTATGATTGTAGCAACAAAATATGTTGACAGTGGAGTTAATGGGTAAAATACAAGTACAAAGGTAAAAAAACCTAATATTAGTGTCTCAGTTTTTTTTTAATTGTGGCACGGTAAAGTGACTGCCATGTGCCCGATGGACAGTACAATCTAAAAACAACGGCGACCACCGAGACATACACCCTCCTCCATCAGTCGCCGCAGTCATGCCGGCCTGCATAAATGTCTCTTCACGTTACGCTTGAAGGACCCCATGTTATAAAAAGGAAGGAACACATTGGCCGGGAGATTGATCCACAGCTCCACGATATGGCAAAGATAATATAGCGAACTTTTTTGCGTCGAGTTTCCAAATTAGACGCTGAGTTTCTAGTTGGTCTGACCATTAGATTGATGGATTGATGACTGATAGATTAGAAGCGCTACGATGCATTTATGTAGTACTAGCGACCTGTCCCGGACTCGCATAAGTGCGATGTACTAAAAGGACGTCACAAGTGTCTTAGCGATTTAGAACTATTTTCTAGTGCTTTGATTTTTTTTTGCTTGATGGTAAGCACAGTACAATCCAAAAACAATGGCGACCACCGAGTGACACACTATCCATCGCCGGTGGCCGCTGCCTTGCCGGCCTGCGAAAAGCTGGATATGCACAGACTGATCCCAAAACGCGACCCGCAAAAGCGAATCACTATGACGGGCTTTTTCACCATATACATGGTGGTTGCGACCCAGTTAGGCTGTAAAACCCTAGGTGAGGTTGGCTTGAATGTCTCAAGTCTTAGATGTTATTTGACACCCCTTACAACCCCAATTGTTCATCAATTTCATAGAAGTTGTGTTAGAATCTTCACATAGGCAAGTTTTTTTTTGTTGGATGCAATCTGTGATAAAGATATTTATTTTAATTTTTTTAATACTTTAGCGTTTGACCACAATGCCGCCTGATGTTAAATGACGTGTGGTCTAATATGGTAAATACGCCAAACCTAGAGAGGACTGGCTCTCAAATGCAGCTGCCGAAAACACCAACTGATGTTTGGCGACAAATATTCAACTTCAGAGTAGTAGCTACTAGCCAGGCAGACTTAAAAAAAACCCTACCATCATGCTATTCCATCACGATCTTTTCCTTTACCACGCGCTCTGAATCAATTGCAAGGATTCGAACCTACATCCATCGACACTATATCTGAACACGCTATCAACTAAGTCATCGTCGCTTAGTTGATCTATATTAAATGTCATCATTACATAATATAAAACAAGGTCCCTACCGCGTCTGTTTGTCTGTCTGTTCGCGATAAACTCAAAAACTACTGCACGGATTTTGCATTTTTCACTAGTTGATAGAGTGATTCACGAGGAAGATTTTAGTATATAATTTGTCTACGTTTTTTTTGTTATCAGGACTAATATTATTTTTCTCAAATTAGCCTCGAATATAACTAATTGGTTTAATGAATATATCTAAAACATAAAAATGAATACTACAGATTATCTAAACTCCCGAATTGTCCTGTACGCATTGTAAGATACACAAATAGTATATTATTTTAAAATATCTCATAAAGATTAGCCAGGATTAGATGCCTTTGGAAACGGCCTAAAACTCGTTCTTATGACTTTATTAAAATACAACGACTTTTCTCTACTTTATGTAAATACAATATAAATCTAATTTACATATGGGTTATATGAAGAAATTATCTAAACAGCAGTAAAATCCGGAAGACAAGTCGTTGCGTAGTTGAAAATAATAACCAAGAGAATATAAAGTTAGGTACAAATACCGATTTTATTTTATATTTTTTATAGATTCAGATACATAACGAGTAAAAAACAATTTTCCTTAGTCGTAAGTGATCACTATACTTCATATTTCAGGTCGCCGGACAATTCACGTTTAATTCTTGGCTGCTTGAAATTGTAATGGGAATTTTGCTTTATAGGTAAGCGGCTGTCATAGTTAGACGTACATGATAATAAAATTTGTATGTGCCACGCAATAAATTCCTTACCATCGGACATACGACCGTAAATTTTAACCGTAAAACTATTAATTTCTGGAACGATTTCCAAGGATGCGTCGCGGATTGGTGCCATATCGCGTGTTGGCGCGCGTGCCAACTCCGTTTCATTCATGCTGCCGTACTGTGGGCGGGCGTCGCCAGCGCGCGGCGGTGAGTAGCTGGTACTAAACCGGGTTTATATCTACGCAGGTATTTATTCATTATTGTATACTTCTAAAATGAGTTTTTTTGACGCGATCTTGGGATATTATGTAGTGGATTCTATCATTTATAATCTTTTGTTATTTGCCTCTATATTTTATAATATTACTGATGTTTAACGTTTATATGGTTTGGTTATTGTGCAAGAGTGTAGTGAATGGGAAATAATACCACAGAGTATGGATTTAGACTTGCCACAAAAACTCTCTGGAAAGTTCTAACAAGACGGCCACTATATTGTTTAGTGAAATGAACTGAAGTGAAATGAAGAAACTTGTAATATAATTACCTATTCGATAATGGCAGTAATAATCTACTAGAAGATTGGTTGCCAAAAATAAAATAAATAAATAATAACATCGAAAACAAAACTTATGAATTAAAATTGAAGTAAATACTCTTCTAAATTTTTATTATGTACTAGTTATAGTGGTATTTCAATTTAAACAGTATAAATAATACATATGACACCTTCTTGTTTTCAATTTACATCGCATAAGATTTTGTTTATTGTTAATTCCCTGATATTCACTTAAGCAATAATTCTAGTTCTATTCGCTATAAATGTTATCAAAGCTCAAGCTGTTATACCAGTAGTTCAAACAAGTTCTTATTCAGAATAGGAACTTTTAGCAACCATTATATCGTTACAATCTGTCGCAGGCGGTATATCTGACCTGTAATAAACAAAAAAGATAAATAATATAATAATACGTACTCGTTGCCCGCGATCCGATTGATATGTGTTATTGCAAAATAATCCCCTGAACAAATAAAATAAATAACACGTCCCCTGAACAGATGACCGTTGCGCCGGCGGCGGCGGCAGAGGCGGCCATTTTTATATTTTATTTGTGCAGTTTAAAAATAGAATGCCGGTGTGTAGTTAAGGTATAACAGCAGGTCAACTCCATTTATATTAACTCTACACGCAGTGGGCATTATTATTAAAAATGTTCATGTAATTCTTCAGGTAAACCATTTCAATATTTTTATTTTTCTTATATTATCTACTCATTTGGAAACTTACTTATAATATAATAACATTATTTATTTTATTTCGTTTTTGGCAACTAATTTTCTAGATTACTATTGCCATTGTCGAATAGGTAATAATATTACAAATGTAAATGATTGCATAATTTTAATGTTCTAACAAGATGATGTCTCCTTGTTAGGACTTTCTATGGAGTTTTGACTTTCTTGTGACATCGCATGGTATTATATCCCACCCATTTCCTGTGTGCACAATAACCAAACTATAATAGGTAAAATACCACCAATATCACAAAATACAGAGTCAAATAACACGAGATTATGAATAATATATAAAATTCACTACATGAAAGACTAAACCCAGCCAAAAACTCCTTATTATAATATTATGAGCTCACTGCGCCGTTGATTCACTTGTATTTATTAGTTAAATATTTGAATCATTATCAACACCGTTAGGTAAGCTTAGACAAATTCCATATAAAGCACAACCGTTGTGTAGGGCACAGACCATGCGACCGAGCTACGCGGAATGGTACCATGTTGATAAGTATTCACAGTTTGGCCCTTCTGGGTAATATTCAAATCTAGAAGGGCGACCAATCTTCCCTCTTTTCTTAGAACCTTGCGCTATATCACACAACATCCACCTGCACACGCCGCGTTTTCGTTTAGCGCACTTTCTGATCTAATATTTGTGTAACCATTGCTTCACTCATAGGGTTCAAGACATTAGAGCGACAATCAAACAGCAAGTTTTGAACTTTATAATATTAATACAAATAAATATTGTGAAATGCCGAATTTACAAGAAATAAATCAACTTCCATTTAACAAAATTCACAATTCAAACACTCTCAAATACTCCACAAATGAAAAGATATGCTATAAAATGATTGAAACGTTTGTCGTACATACTTCAGTTTAATTTTATATATATATATATATATCTAACACATTGAAACAGTTAATTTTATTTGATAGAAGGTTACCCTTGCTAAGCTTACGCTTGACAGAAAACCGTTTCATGTTTTGTAGTGCATTTATTTGGGCCATTTTTGAATATGAAACCGAAAACAGTTCATCTATTATATTCATAATAACTTACACCATTAACGTTGTAATAAATTGAAATAAATAAATTGTAGTAGTAATAGTTGTAGTAAATAAATTCAATTCAGCTGTACGTTAAAGTAAGGGAAATAAACAATCTACTATCAATTTTATACTTGCCTCACTGTTCTCTTCTAAACTATGGCTAAGGTAAGTCCCGAATTAAAACTGGAACAATGGCGCTCTCTTGTGGCCGCGGGGCGTAATAATATGACGAGGGTGGCTAGGTGATGGGTGGAAAGGCTATTGGCCCTATAAGTGCTCGATCGATTTAAGTTAATTTAAGTTCGCAAGCACGATTCCTTGGTGTGAATTAGTTACTATTACTTCCAGTAAAATTATACATAGATATGACCTCATACTATATTTATTTAAGTCCTTGAGTGAGCTATAGTAATGGGGTATATACCATCCGTATGTTAAAAATCTGTCCTCAACATAAACACAATTAAATACATTCATAACTTTTGGACCATATTTGACCAGAACCATCATACACCGAGTGAAATACGAGCTATATTAGTTGGCATGTAGCGTTCCAAAGTCAGCTGATGCATATCTAATAACCAAGCGGCGGGATAAAGTATTTGAACCAGACTGGAATCTTTACCGTTATTAACTAATGACAAATCCGTCACAGTGTATCTTATTCGGTTTGGCGCGTTCCGGGGTCAGCTGCAAAGAGGCCTAGAGGACAACAATGATGGCATGACAGTCGCTGTCCTTGTATAGTAGATTTGTCGGAATTGTACTGTGCATATGAATAAACAAAACTATTCTGATAAATGTGAAAAAAGCAAGGTAGTCATAAGGACTGCCGACGGAAGTGAAAATTTAAAATAATGAAATTAAACTGGGTCCTCATTTAAATTTTTAGATTAATTATAGAGTGAATTATTTAAATTTCATAATTTGTTAATTGAAATTATTATCATTAGTCTCTTTTTCACATTTATTCGCACCCCGAATAATAACCATATACTTTTTATACAGCTTAGTAATTCATGAAACGTATGATGGGCTGCACAAACTCAATACCAAATATCAATATTAGATGTACATATACTACGCGTCGCTAGTCCGACGCAAGCCGCACTAGCTCAATACGGTCGGTCATGCTTACTAGCATGTCATGACGCGAAATTATAAATTTATCTCCTGCCAAAAAAATAACGCCTAAAGAAGTATTCACTTCAAAAAAAGAATATTAATATAAGTAAAAAAGCATTAAACCCAGCATGCAACTGAACATTCTAGAATGCATTATATCGATCAAAACTACCCTAATCTTCATTAGGGGGTTGTAATCGCCCCCCGCGTCCCTCAGCCCCGCGGCATAACTGCACAGCTCGTAATCCGCATTGAATGGATACCTGGCGGACCCTAACGCGATATCGGAACATGAGAGCTTGCCAGGGGATATACCCCGCATGGGTAACTTGATTGATTCCTTTTATGTTTGAATACTTAACCGTTCAACATAACATATATGCGTTAATAGTAACTAATTAATAATCATCTAATAGTCAAAATTGAACACTAATTCCTTTATTTTTTTAATTTTTAATACTTTGGTGATTTCTTTGCAAAAAGTCTACCAATGTTGTAGTTTAATAGACATAAGATCGCGAAGTGTGACTCAATAGACTCAATGTGTGTTACACGTAATGGTAATGTACCATTTTGAAATGGTATGATAAAAAAATAATTTAACAAAAATATTCTTAGTTACAATACAACAAAAAAACCATTTTTGGATCCAACATGAATACAGAACGACGGTGGCGTATACAAGGACGTGAGGAATAGCATAAATGCTGGTTGGATGAAATGGTGAAAAGTATCTGGGGTAGCATGTGACCAATGAATCTCTCGAAACTCCAGGGAAAATTGTATAAAACTATTATAAGACCAGTCATGCTTTCGAATGTTAAGGTGGATGTGTGGTGTAACTAGAATAGATAAGATTAAGAATTAGTACATCAGAGGAAAATTTAAAATAGCACCACTGACAGAGGAGTTGAGAAGTAATAGTTTAGCTTGGTATCTGTATTGTTAGATTTAATCCATTTGTATTATTTATAAAATTATTCATTTGTCCGTGGTGTAGGTATGTAATCATAATGTTTTTCTCTATGATTTCTTAAGGTACTTTTTGTACCACATTTTCTGTTTCACATCTATTCTATAACATACATACAAGAAAAATGTAAATCTAATGGTGTTTGTACTTTTTAGATTTTCGTGAACAACATGTTGCTGTTGTCTTGAAATAAGTAATAAAATACATTTTAATCATTTTTAGAAATGCTTGTCTGTTTGTGTGAACACGTGTCACTCATAAAGTACTGCATTCACGATAAAACCTCACCAAAGAAATCATAAAGCATATCCTTGAGTAATATTTAGTCCTAGTTTTATTAAAATCGGTTCAGTCTATCAAAAGTTATTGTAATATCGGTGCGACTTAAATACGAGAGACAATTAAATAAGTAAATGGACTGCGACTAACACACAGCAAGCGTATTAGCAATCATAGTAACTCTTTTAAGTGGGCCGGTGGAGATTTCAAACAAATTGGATGACTAGATGACACCACACACAGGGCGATATACCCTTCACACGAAACGTCTCTAGGTCTGTCAATCAAATTACTCTTTGTTTATATTTTTTCTAACCAAGTAAAGTGGAGTCACATTGTCGTGGCCCCATAAAAAAATGTATATATACATCTTTATCAAAATGTATTACATTGTATATTAGAAACGTCTTCGGGTGGACTGTAACTGGCGAGGGCCTATCCGTCTATCCCTTTCACCCGGGTGGGTTTATAACAAACTGTCGGACATTTGTCAGCGATACCTTCGGCCCGACTTCTGAAAAACAAAATTTTACGCAACACATATCATAGTGGACACGGGCACGCTCCCTCTACGCACTGTGTCGGTTTCACGCTGGCGTCGCAAGTGTCTATTTAGAAATAAACACATTCTTGAAATTTATTGCTATGAACTTAAAAATCCCATTAATATCATCATTACTTACTTTTTCTCGCAAAAATGGCTTAGTCGATATTGGTGAAGCTTTAGAGTCATGTATATACATTTAAAGGTATATGTAGTTTGGTTATGTATGATAATGGTTATGTATAAATATTACTATATATTAAAAAACAAAGTCCTCTGCCACGTTTGTCTGTCTGTCTGTCCGCGATAAACTCAAAAACTACTGAACAGATTTTTATGCGGTTTTCACCAATAGATAAAGTGATTCGTGAGAAAAGTTTAGGTATATAATTTGTCAAGATTCTTTTATTATCAGAGCGGGACAAAGTTCGCCGTGCCCGCTAGTAAAGTATAATTTATACAAGTTTTGCAAGTGTTAATTGAGTTTGAAAGAACCATCATTTACGTAGGTAGTGGGTTGACGAAATAAAATTGGTACAACATATTCAGAAAACGATATGAAAAATATCACTTATTAAAGTAATTTTAATAAGTTTCATTTTCTATATGTACATACTTTACAATTATTCCTTGTATTATTGTTTATTGCGAGGAGTATTTTAATAGTACTTTAATAAATTGCTAAGTTAAAACTAAATGATGATTGATTGATGAAAAAGATGTTAGAATTTAACAATTTCAGTTATACTATACTAGCTATACACACAAAAATATTACATACATTTTAATAAAGGCACAGAGAAAAACGCAACTTTTGTATGAATACAGTGCGTAAACTGAGTAGGGCTGGCACACGAGGGGCGATCCGTGGACACGGTCAGTGGGCACGCTCTAAAGAAGTGAATAAATCTACCGGACGAACGACAAGGTGAATATAAATATAAAGAATCCGCGGACAAACTTCCGGGATTTTAGGGTTGACAAGTTTAAAACAAACAGATTTTCTTATGAAAATGCAATTGACTAAGTTTTTAGTTAGTCCAAGAGTCCAAGCAATTGGCGTCACTAAACAACGGTGAGCATTTTTTTGTTATACCCAGTTAGATAATATCACTCTGGCGTACAAACATTGACAGTTATTAAATAAATTATTATTAAATGAAATTTATTACACTTATATTATCCTGGTGATTAATTTACTATGAAATTCGTAACAGACCAGAATTTATTTCATTTTTATTAGAAATGTAAGAAAAAATCTCCAAACAGTGTTTCATGATTTTCAATTTTAAGTTTACAATAACAATATACTTTTATTTTAAAAAAAACTTTATTCACCATAAGATATTTTCATACTATAAAAGAGACTTAAAGATTATAAAAAAAATTCACTTGTCATGCTTAGAGGGTGCCAAATCTGGTTGTGACAACCCTGAGGATCGGCAGAGCGGCCACCGTGAAAGGCTAGGTGATCATAAAGCCGCGCGCATGTTCTTACATAATAATATTCTTGAAATATTCCCTTCGGACCTCGCGCAGTAAACTAACCCAAAACAAAAAACTCCGTAGAGACGTTTTGCTTAGTAAGTTTTCGAAACAAAATTATGAATAAAAAATTATTAGTTAGAATACAATAAGCATAACGTTTTAATGATAAAAACATTTAAAAAGATATAATTTTCGACTATTTCTAAGTACCATAGAAATCTGCAAGTCGGTGATACATCAGTTTTCATGTCTTTCATTATCACAGTATGAGTCACTAAGTACGGTGTATAAACTACCGTATCTCGAATACAGGAATAATACGGCCAAATTTGTTTTCCTGGAAATCGTTTTATTGTATCAATAGTATTTATTGGTTTATATGGATTAATTTCAAACTGTTTTTTTTAAACGTAATAACCCGTTTAACCATTTTTGTTTAAAGTATTTTAAAATGTGTTGTTACTGTTAACTCCCATGGAAAGCGTAATAATATACTACCTAGGTTATACTCAAAAAAATCCTCTATTTGCTAGTAACATTTGCATCAAAATTCATTCAGTTGTTTCAGAGATTTACTTGAATAAACAAAATACATTTTTCTAATTCAATAACAATTTTTTTTTATTAATCTCGTAAGTTTGATAAGCAAAATTACCAATACAGTGGGTGAGGAATAACTTTTTTATTTTCCTGTAAGAATTCTATCAACTAGATGAGAAGTAAGAAAGCAGAATCTAAAATGACATTTCTTTTTTATGAGGAATAGTAATTACCTCATCCAAATTTTTTGGGTAGCCGGATATATTTGATTAAGATGTACTAACACAAACTTAACACCTATTTTTACTCATCTAAGTAATAAGTTTTATCAGATCGATTACTGCACCAAAAAAGTATTTTATGCATTGACATAGGATCATTAATTCATTGTTAATTTTATATTTACCATATATACAAGAAATAAGTCTAATAATCTCATATGATTATGATCAATATTTGTTTATTACATCTATTCCATTGCTTCTCCTGTCCCCAATGCAAGGGGGTAGCTCAGGAAATGGTCAGCGCGGAGACAAACTACTCGGCGCGACACGCGTCATAACGCGACTCAGCCTGTTTGCTGCGGTCGCGTGTTGTGTACTCAGCTTTATTTCAAAACATTTTTATGGCATACTCTTCTCAAATTTTGTTTCATAAATATCAGGACTCGATAAAAAAATATTTATTTGACTAATGATTTTATTTATTTTGCTTTAGTCTATAATACATTGCAGTAAAATTTCGTGTCCTGGTGTGATAATGTTTATACTGGATGCATAAAAATCTTTCAAAGAAGAATATAATTTAACTAACTTTAATATAATATAACTATTTAATATAATATAACTAACTTAAATTTAAAATTTAACTAACATTTAAAATATAATAAAAAAAATTAAAAATTTTGATAAGTAGAAATTAAGATTTATGTAATATGTTTTGATCTTGTTGTCTAGCTTACAAAAATTAAAAATATTGTGAGGACCCCTCTCGAAGACTTACTTCCTTACATTCATTCACATTCCATACATTTAACATGTTCAAACACCTCGTTATTTTTAATCTGACACGGAATCTAGGCGTAACTTTTCTGTAAAGGAAAACATTATGACCAACCCGTAGTATAGCGGTAGTGGTAGCGCACGTGGTAACCTACCACCCTGAAGTTAAAACTCTGTCTTCAAGCACAGTGTTTCGGCATTTGCACTTGAGAGCCAGTTTACCTGTAAGATGTATGGTCATCATAGACGACGTCCTTATTTAATGTTAACTGAAAATGTTTTTTTAATCCAGCACGCTACTGAAACTATACTATAAATGATAACAAGCACGGTACAATACAAAAGTAATCGGTAGCCATCCATCGGTGGTAATGCCAGCGTGACATTTACTAGCTCATCCTGAAATAGAACAATCAAAAGAGAATCACTATGAAGTGAATGTGAAGTAAACGTTGATATGTTGAAGCGGTGATGGCTTAGTTAATATCGTGTTCGGACACAGCACCGATGGACGGAGTTTCGAATCCTAGCAACAGAGACGGAGTTTCCGGTGAAGGAAAACATTATCATGGAACCATAGCACGGTGGTAGGATGTTTTCTAAGTTCGTTTGACTATGACTAGCTACCACATCAAGTTGAAAATCTGTCACAAAGCACCAATTGGTGTGTTCCAGCAGCTACAGCAGGCGCTTTCTTTAAATTCAGCGTGTTTACCGTGTTTAAATTCATTGTGGTCAAACACTAAAACATAAGGTATTAAAAAGATAGTTATATATGAAAACTGGACCATTCCACTTAAATGTTGGATATACTATATAGCTTTTTGTTGTCCTCAGATTCTTTCGAAATAAATTACGCGAATATAATACAATTTCTAGAATAAATCTAAATATACGGTGCTCTATAACTAAGAGCATTGACCTCACGCGATCACATCTGAAAAAAATGTATATTTTAATAGGAAAAGCTAAAAAATAAAGTGAACCACACACGAACAAGAATAGTCGGTCGAGTTACCTCCCCGCGTCATTTCAACCGGCGCGTCTTTCCAATTGACCGTTGTTTTCTGAATTCAAAATACGTTGACAGCTCCCAGCCGGTGGACCGTTAAATGCTCGGATTGGATATATTTTACTGGCGATAGGACCACACGTTGTTCTAAGATTTTGGACGTGAATGTTTATTCGTAATAAATTACTTCCTCAAAATCGGTGTTAAAAGCTTCACGAGTTTTAAATTTGTTTAAACACCGTTTTAGTGGTTCAAGTCTGTATACCGACTGCTCCTAAAATGTCACAAAATAAAAGAGAAATCATTGTCAGGTTTTGTTTTTTACTTTATAGGTTTTAAGAAGTCAAATGGCGATGTGTTTTAAGATGGTAAACACGATAAACCCAGAGATAAACCTGCCAGAACATGCCAACAGGTGCTTGGTGACAGATTTTGAACTCGAGGGTGGTAGTCAGGGGGACTTAGTACTCATTGCCACTTATCGGGTGTCAAATCGGGTATATCCCTCGGTATATCGGTCCGGTATACCTTGTTCACACTTTCTATTAAGAATCGGTTGTTAGTCACGACCGATATTGGTGCTAATTTTTAACACTCTACGAGAGGAGAATGTGCATGATGGACATCGACGTATAAGTTGTTGTGACCTATTATTACTTAAGAAGAAAACAAATAAAGACAGCTAAGGAAAGATAATATTGGGTGAGGCAAGTGGAAACGAGCTGTTCGAAAAAACTGTATCACCATGCTATAGTTTTATCATGCTGGTTTTCTTGACCCTTGAGTATATAACGCGCAAGCCCAAACTTATTGCTATGTTCACAGAGATCTAAAAGATGAACGAGGACTGTACAACTACTTTTAAAATTGAGATTAATATTCAATATTTTACAGATAATATATTTAGATTTCTCGTTTATCGAAATGTTTTTCTGTTCGAGAATATCTCAAAAATACAGAGAAAATAATGTGTTCAGAAATTACATCTAGTAAAATATGTCTGTTTGAAATGAACAAAATTCTCATCAGGTAAGGACTAAAGTCTATAAAAAGACAGAAGTTTCGAAATGAACCATCATTTTCACAACCTCAAAGGGAGTTTCGTTTTATTTCGAGCTCCGAGAGCCGCAATCACACACTTATTCAAACATTCCAACGTTTTTAATTTGGTTTTTGTAAGGGGTGTGTTTCTGGGAGTCATAACAACATTGCATCAAAGGGTGCTTTCAATGCTATTTTTTTTTTCTAAATATAAAGGTAATAATAATGTTCATTCAATGTGAACTTGTATATTTTGTGTAAATAATTAGATATTATATTTACAAGTTCTCAAGTAAACAAGATTGTAACGTGCTATTTAAGAGTTGTTATTATTTATTTACTAATAGTGTGTCTATAAATCGGTTATGTAAATAGCGTAACTCGTGGTAGTAAATTAATATACAAGCGATTAGTTATTATGAATTTAATTTAATAGGACCATACCAATTTTCATTAATACAGTTTCTGAACCTAGGTTTTTTATTCATATAATTATGAAATACAACATTTTGTTTGTGAGTCCGGTGAAGCTGTGAAGACCCTGCCGGGTCAATAGCATAGTCAGTTCGAGAAAAAAAAAAACATTTTGTTTGTATTGTAATGAACAGTAGTCACAAACTAGCTCTCAAAGTGTGTTTTTTAGACATGTAAACGTTAAAATGTTCATGTGTTCTACTAAATTCATTTGAAGTAAAAGTTTGTAGTTAGTAAGTTAAGTTAAAAGTATTAACTTTGATTAAGTGAAAATATATTATGTGAAAAACTGTAATGTGTACACATCCATAAGTGATAAAAGCTATATTTTATCTTTTAGTTTATTATAATATGTTTTATTATTAATTGAAAAATATTATTATTATAGTACAAAATATATTATGTAAATTAATACGTAATTATCAATACTGGGGTTACTGCTTATTAATAATAGAAAATAAGAATTTGTATTGGTCTCTTTAAGATCAGACCACAGAAATGATGGTGGCAAAAAATATATTCGTAAACACGCTGATAATTTGAAGAATCTAAAAACGGGATAAAACGTAGTTAATAATTAAGAACATCGGAGCGTTATCTGTCATGAAGAAGGGCAGTGCACCTTAGGACTTAGTTTTCAAGTAATTTACGAGTGAATATTTAAGCATTACCCACCGGGGGAACAGAACACGCTAGGGGTGGAGTTTTGTGTGTTTTGCTAATTGCCAAAAGATGGTAATCAGGTACGGGAGACATATGGCTGTCTCGCACCAACGACAGCGAAATCTCATCTTCCGTCTCGATCTACGGCGACGTTACTCAAAAGCCGAAGCAAAAACCATGACAAGGAATTAATTAGAAGTCAAGGTAAATAATGAAGATTGTCTCTTTTACTAATGAATTTTCCTCGAGTTTAGGGTTTCGTAAAACAATTAGAACAGGTAATTAAGAAGTTTTCGGGAATGCAAATTGGGAGCTTATTGACCGAGAAATCTGCTATGTTATATTCATTGTAATGATTTTTTTTACATAAATGTTCACATTGAAATCTTGCATCGTCCATAACACGTTCAGACGAAAAATTAGTAGAATGTTCTATATACATATAATAGGAATGTAAATATAATAAGTATGTACAAAAAAAACTGTAGCAGGTGTCTAGGAATAATTTACTAAAATACATTTCAATAATTTTTATAAATGTCTACCTGTCTGTTTGTAACAATATGCATCACTGCTAAAGTACTGCGTTCATGATTGCAGCTTTTCAAGAAAATCATAAAGCATACCTTCGAGTAACATTTAGTTTTTGTTTCATCAAAGTCGGTTCGGTCCATAAAAAGTAATTGTGATTTTAATGACGACGCAACTTAAATAAGAGGGAAAAGTCGATAATAATCTATACTAATATTATAAAGAGGTAAAGTTTGTGACGTTTAGGGGGTAATCGCAACTACTAAACCGATTTTGTGAATTATTTTACCAATAGAAAGTCACGTTATTTGTAAGTGTCATAGGCTATATATCATCACGCTAAGAGCAATAGGAGCGGAGCAACAATGAAAAATGTTTTAAAATCGGGGCTTTTTTTCCTTTTGTAAGATTCCGCTGCGTCTTAGCCCAAAATAACTATTACACGCGTACAAAGTCACGGGCAGAAAGTATTAACTAATTATATAATCTATACTAATATTATAAAGAGGTAAAGTTTGTGAGGTTGTAGGAGGTAATATCTGGGGAGTCGGAGAAAAAATGTTCGAACGAAAACGTTTCTTACGATATATGATTGAGTTCTAGAAAAAAGTTGTAGCTTGATAATGCCTATTACTACCCAACGAAGTGGGCACGGGTCGGCTAGTTAGATTTAATACATTTAAATGACTTTATTAGTCACTGTTTTGTTCATCAGATTCCACGCGGGCGAAGTCGCGGGCACAGCTAGTTCGTTAATAAATGTTATACTTCTATCTGTAGGTACCCAGTCTACTTACTTATAAGTAAGGAAAAGTTTCTATAGGAAAATTGAAAAAAAAAATTTATTACTTGAGTCCGTATACGTCACAACAGATACCAGCGGGTGTAACATCCGCCATAGTGTCTCTATTGTAATTGGTCCATTTTAAAACTAGCATGATAGCTTTTTCTAAGTCGACCTGGCTAACTACCACCCTCAAGTTGGAAATCTATCGCCATGTACTTATTGGTACCGGCAGCTGCACTTGGTGCCAATGGGTGTCCAATCCATAAGTTATTTAATTTCAAAGAAATCACTGGATATTTTATTCTTCATAAAAATAGGATTAATAAGAAATTACAAAAATATTTCAGACAATCAATCTTTTAGTATATTATTGCAGCCATTGTCGAGTTGAGTTGTCGAGTTTCTAACGATCGTGTCAATTAACTATCAAGATGGTCCTCTTGTTATAATATTCCAGGGAGTTTTTGTGGCAAGTCGGAATCCATGCTCCGTGATGTTATTTCCCATCCCGTTTACTTGTACACAATAACTAAACTATATTACATCAAATACCACCAATATTACAAAATATAGACTCCAATAACACAAGATTATGAATAAAAAATTAAGCCCACTACATAACATTTCAATCCCACCAAAAACTCATAATTATATCACAGTTACACCAGAATGGCAACAAAACTATAAGTGGTTGCGAAACCCCTTATTATATGCATCAATTAAAAATGTAACAACCTCGATTATCACCGAGTCGGTCGCGCCGAATCTCCGGACTATAAACATCTCACATATTTGTATTTAATCGTACAAATTTCCGATAACCTCAATTCGAATTGAATTGGGAACTTTTTTAACAGCTGACCGCGTGGAAAATCCTCTGTCGGTCATTCGATATATAAAAAGGTTTTTAATCATGAATACCGGTTAAATTTTACGGTGTTCTAATTAAAAAACAATTCAATATTAGGCTAAGCTTATTGACAGACGTAACCGAATGGAATTAAATAGGACATAATGAAAAAAAAAAAGTTAAAGCACTAATAAACACTGTCGACAGAATTGAAAATTCAAAACAATGAAATAAATGTGTTCTCTTTTGAATTTTCATAGGAATTATAGTGCAAATGACAATATTTCAATTTCAGAATTTGTTAATTGAAATTATAACATTTTCATATCTATTAGAACTCGGAGCAATAATTATGTACATTTTTACAAATATCAATATTACATGTACATAGGCCCATATATTACGCGTCGCTAGTCTGACACAATACGATCGGTCATAGCATGTCATGACGCGAGATTATAAATATATCTCCTGCCAAAAATACAGTTTACCGTACCTATAGAAGTCACTTTCACTTCAAAAAAATGTTTAAAGTTTGATCACAGTCTGTTATTACGATATGATTTCTATGTGTATGTATAACGCATTACCAGACATGGTAATTGTATCTGACTACATCTTGACCAGCATACACCAAGTGACACAATTATGTCTACGATACAACATATCTAGTGTATAAAATATCTAGTATAGCTCTGCAAAGCTGCTTACGGGTTAACATGGCAATGAGACGAAGCTGGATTTTGTAAAAGACCAATATAATTTAAATACTAGAAACTGTAACGAATGGGTAATTCCATGTTTCATGCTCAGTAAAACCAATAACAGCTGTTTAGATAATAGTGTTAATTTTATAACAAAGTCCCAAAGTCCATTACCGATTTGCCGGATAGTGAGTTTAAAAGCCAGTTCAAGGGGGTTTTAATGTCTAAAGGCTACTATAGAGTGGATCAATATGTGAATGATGGTGACGTCTGAAAATTACGCCCCTCTCTGAGCATCCTCCAAAACCGAATGTAACGATCTATGTTTGTAAAAATATGTATCCGCAAGAGGTAAACCAGATCGAGTTTCTTGCTGTTTCTTCTCGATGACTGGGTTGTTTTCCGAACCGGTGGTAGTTTGTAGTTCATCTAGTCCAGTCATACTCAACCTTTTTTTCAATGTGGCCACAAACACGTTTCACTCATGGTGTCGCGGACCGCAAACTATATAATGTTATCATGAAGCAAAATGCAATGGCAACTAAATCTTGAAAACACTTGGTTAGTAAGATTTTTAACAATAGCGGCGCATTATAATGACAAACAAAGCGATGCGTTCTTAGCTGAAAATATGATTGACAATGCCATTCCCGTATCTAGCTTATTCCTCCCACACTATTTTCAATGGAAGGTATCGCAGTCGAGTTATCTGGGGTTTATTTAATTTACTCAACGTGCTCATAGTTTTTCTGATGGGCACGAAAGTTTAAATAATTGAAAATAAAGTAACATCGGGTGAGACAACTACAAAGCCCCGGTGGCATGTTGAGTATAGCTAATCTAGTCTTATAGTATATTAAATTAAATTATGTATGTATATGATTAATGGATAGTTAACATCTAACTAAAAGACAAACGAAACTGGAAAATAATAATATAACCCAACAGCGTTGCGTATAGAATAAACTTAATTTACACATCAATCATATAATGAATTAATTATTAATAATATTAATAAAGCTTTTGTAACCGGTATCGATCCCAACAGTGGAGTGGAACACCTCGCCACTTGAATTTCTCTTGTACCGTAAACGAGGGGAAATGCAACCACAAGTCACGTCGATGTAAGAAGCGTAATCGATGCGTTAATTCTACGTAAAGCGTTGAATCCTCAATTACAAATATTATTGTTTTCATTTGCATTTTAGGTTAACTCCGAAACATACATTATAATAGCAACTATAATTATTAATTCATCTCTCATGTATAATTATTTGTATATTTTCTTTATATATAACACCTTGTGTGATGAAATTATTTCCAAGAAGCTTTAGAAAATGGTTTATACAATCACTTTTGATATTGGCACGACTGTCGGTGTTAAATACTAACGGCAGTCGGTATCATCATGCCTCGTTTAAAAGACCCATTATCGTAAGCATATAAATAACATCAAATTATAGAGTTCACTATGATAGTTATCTCCACACTATGCAATGGAACGCCAATACACGTCCAAATTTAATTAATTATTGTCTTTATAGATCACATCAATGTGATAGAAAACTCTAGAAACATCTCTATTTGTACAAATGTATAAAAACTCACGGAGAATGACTATAAACAATAACTGCACAGTTTGAAAAGAGAAGGTAAGCTAGATCGAGTTTATTACGGTTTTTTATATATTTTACACGGAAGTATGTTTCAATTAGATAATCAATTAGTGTTCTGTCTTTTTTATGGTTAGTAAGCCGTGTTTTGTTTTTGTTTTCTATAATTACAACTGTTGACCGCAACCGCTACTAATTTTAAATAATGGTTACGGTGTAAATAATACCTAACTAATTTCACAAAATGGAACTGATTCAGGTGTGGTTGTCGAAAGTCTTGTTCTTTAAAAATGTTCTTGTCGACAGATTTTCAACCTGACGGTGGTAAGTATTTAGATAGACATTAGATTATATTCCGTAAGATTAGATTAAAGAGTCATTACGAACTTTATCTTTCCCAAAGGTTAAAACTCTTTGTAGGATTTGAACTCAAATTGATGAATATGACACCGGATACTTTTAAGCCACATGGTTGTAGCTTTGTAACATATACCATATCCATTTATTATTGAATGAAGGGTCTCATCTTTTTACCTTTTTATCTCGAACAATGGCACTCGATATGATTGCCCGGGGCTGGTCGGGCCAAATCGTTCAGAAACGCCGCGCTGCTAGCACACCGTCGCGCCACCGGGCGACAGATGTGCGCCTCAAGAGCTTTAAACACGTGTGTGTGCT
The DNA here is from genome assembly GCA_015888305.1 of Antheraea pernyi. NCBI lineage: Eukaryota > Metazoa > Arthropoda > Insecta > Lepidoptera > Saturniidae > Antheraea > Antheraea pernyi. The sequence continues at coordinate 112,191 of MU158840.1, read as the reverse complement.
CGATTGATTGATATTTACATTGTATGGTATGTTTATCACAACATAGGAAATCGTTTTTATTGTAGTGAGGAAAATTAAAAAAATAACTTGCTAACATTCGTTGTCTATGAAAAGTAGTCATTGTCTGTATGTCGAAATTCCACCATAATTCATCCATTTTTCAAGTTTCAATATTATGGAATACTATTTACATTTTTTTGAAAAGAAAATTCTTTAGCCACGTTTAGCGATTGTTTTTTGACGTCACTAAAACTCGTAATATGTGGATACTATCTTCTATATTATAATAAAACTGTAGCAAGGTCAAATCTGTACATTAAATATTTTTTGAAAATTTTGATCGGGGTAGGCTTTGTTATCGATATAGAAGCCAAAACTAACCCTTTTAAAATTTTTGTCTGTCTGTCTGTCTGTCTGTCTGTCTGTCCCTGTGGACGCGTATCACTCTGAAAGTACCGAACCGATTTTGACGACACTTGGCACAGTGATAACTAATGTTACGAGATTACATTTAGGATATTTTTTTCTCATAAAACGCAAGGGATTCTCCAGGATCTGCCTGTTTGTCTGTCCCTTTAAACACGTATCACTCTGAAAGTACTGAACCAATTTAGACGAAATTTGGCACAGTGATAACTAATATTACAAGGTTACATGTAGGATACTTTTTATTTCATAAAACGCAAGGGATTCTCCAGGATAACGGACGAAAGTAAAAAAAATGTAGTTCATGATATTCTTGACGAATTTTGGTAAGTTTTCTTTGTGCTATATATAGCAGACAGCTTATCTAAAAAATTAAGCTATATTTCCCTATGCTACTTCAAAAAAAATACCAAAAAAAATTATCACCGTGTTTCGAACCGTCGGCTCCGGCGAAACATATAAAGTCCAGTACGTTATAACTGAGCTACGGGTACATGACATTCCTGTGCGTAATTACCGACCACATGAAACATTTATATAGACGAAACTGTCACTTATATGTTGTTACATTTATTTCATTGTATAAAAAAATTTTTGCTAAACAAAGGTGACAAGATTTATTTATTTATCTATACTATAATAAAACTGTAACAAAGCCAAATCTGTACATTAAATATTTTTTGAAAGTTTTGATTTGGGTAGACTTTGCAATTTTTGTCTGTCTGTCTGTTTTTCTGTCCCTGTGAACACGTATCACTCTGAAAGTAATGAACCAATTTTGACGAAACTTGACACAGTGATACCTAATATTACAAGGTTACATATAGGATACTTTTTGTCCAATAAAATGGAGGGAGTTCTCCAGGATAAGGAAAAACAAAAATTTGTGGTTAATGAAATTCTTAATGGATTTTGGTAATTTTTTGCGACACCTTAGTACAAGAGCCAGCAACGTTGGAAGAACGAGAATTTTAGAAAAGCTGGTTCTTTAATATGAAGATATATTATGCCCTTCCAAACAGGATTCAGGATACCTGGTAGCCGGTTAACGTTGTGTTTTTTAAAGCGCATCATACTTTTACAGGTCAAAATTTTGATTTATAAATAAATTTAGGAACAATTTTTTTTCAGTAACTTTTAAACGCTATTAAAATCATGAATTTATCACAGCTAGATATTTTTTATATACAATAATGTGCCCGATGATATATTTTATAAATAAAAATAATTAATTTCAAACCATTTTATTTTTTCCATTGCAGAGAACATATTTCATTTTATTAACGACGCCATCTTAAATACATGCGTCGATAACATACGCTGCTACAATTATCGCTATCTTTATCGTGCAGACAGTGCTGTACTAAACTAAAGCTGTAGCTAAGTTATTCTATACACATATTATTTTTATAGAAATAAATCGGTCTGACTTTTTTGACTATTATAGTAGGTACACTTACAGGTGGGTCACCTGATGTTAAGTGATCACCACCGTCCATAGACACTTGCAACACCAGGGGAGTTCCAAGTGCGTTGCCAGCCTGTGTTTGGGGGGGAGGGGTGAGAAGGGGGGGAAAGGGGAAGAGGAGGGGAGGTGGGCTTCCGGCGCTCTCACTGACCGAACGAAACGCAAAAATGCAAGCACTGTTACTTCACGTCGGTTTTCTGTGAACTCTGGTACTACCCCGGCCGAGCCGATCCATTCGTGCTGTAACCAGTAATAGCTTCAGTGTGGCTCTACCACATACAAAAAGTTGACTATTGAGTAAATGACTGACTGGAAGATTAAATTTGTACTTATTTATGTCTAAATAAAATTACGGCTATCCCAACATGGTTTGAAATTATTTTTATTTACGAAAAATAGCATTACACACATTATTGTCAACAACAAAAATGTCTGGCAATAATAATACCATGTTTTAATAGCATATCAAATTTAGTGACAAAAACATGCTAAAATTATTTAAAAATCAATATTTTTGTCTGTAAAGGTGCGATATGCACAAATAAACGCAACGTTTACCGGCAGCCAGGTAGCCCGCACGCTATGTAGAAGAACATAAAGATATATAAAAAACTGGCTTATTGACTTCGCTGTCGATACCTTTGCTAGCTCTTAGACGAATAGTTACAGGCAAGTGACATTTGACGCGTCAACGCGATTCTCATATTTTTTCATATTTATAGTTTTCTTCAACACAATGGAGTGTGAAAAAGTTTTGATGCAAGTAGAATATAGTTATGATAAAGTAAGTGGTAGAAATGATTATTTAATTTTATTTTTACGTATTGTGGATGTGCAGATTCTATGTACGGTAGATTAGGTGTCGTGACAGAAAAAGAGAGAGAGAGAGAGAGTGTATACAATATAAACATACATATAATTTTCATTTCAATATCAAACCAACTCAAGAATTATTTTTTGATGTATTAACTTTTATTAACTTGACTATTCCAGATCATTCAGTGTTTAATTTATTATTATTTATTTTATAAATATTTTTATCGTTTAATTTACAATTGAACTCTATCAACTTGATATTTTATAATGTAAACTATACTGACTGTATAGTAAACGTCTAGAAAAAAGGGAAAGTAATTAGGTTCCAACTGGGGTCCATAGACCCCTCAAGTTATTTTTTTACGTTACCGCCAATATTTGTAGGTTAGTTTTTATCTTAATTGAACCCCGTAGATGACGCTACGAACGGGTTGTAGGCTTATTTTAAAAGATTTATCACATACCATCTGGGTAAATGTTTGAGTGAGCCCCTTGATAGTTTGGATTTACAATTGGAAACTGTAGGTGTGGCTGCAATCGGGTTTTAGGTTTAAAAATATAATTGAAACCGGTGATAACCGATTTGGTGCAGACGAAGTCGCACGGGTCAGCTAGTACAAAAATAAAATCTGATTTTCTCCTGTTTCTTAAGATGTACTAAAATATTTTGCTTTTTCCTATTTCAATATAGATTGTTTAGACGAACATAAAAAAATCTATGATCTTAATACCATGGAAATATAATAAGAGTTATAAAAAGTAATATTTGGTAACGTTCTATGCGTTGAGTAGCAATAAAAAATTGAATAATAATAACGTATATCTTAAAGCTATCAAGTGAAGGCGTCTTATAGGAAAATAGATAGAATTAACACCTTCTCCTAGAAAAAAAACTTCTCTGTGTTAAGGTAAGCCAAGCTAAGCTTCATGGTGATTGGTCAAATAGTGTTGAAGTTACTTAAATATACGTTTTTATAGAGTTATTAAATCATCATCATCTTCTTACCCTTATCCCACGTAAGTAGGGTCAGCATAACATGTTTTCCTTTTCCACTCTCCTCTATCAGATGTCATTTCAGTATTCACACCTTTTACACTCGTATCATCTTTCACATAATTCATCCATACCTTTTTCGGTCTTCCTCTACTCGGTCGGTCTTTCGGTTGGTCTTTTTCGTTTTTTATAGTTATTAATGTCGACAATAATTAATTATTTTTTTTAGTTTTAACATTATTATATTTTTTTACCAGATATGTATGAATTACAATAATTGAATTTTTTTTAATTTTATTCTCTTACGACAACTCCGAGCATATATTTCCAATTTATTTATGTAAATATAATACAGTCGATGGAATGGTTAAAAATAATTGTTTCCAAATTTCTCTATTGGAACACTCTCGTAATTAGCTACTAAACAAAAAATAATAAAGAAAATTGGTTAACAAATAGAAAAGTATAAACTGCACTGTTTTATCTTCGCGTTTTTATATTATATGTAAAATAAATCTTAGTTTCTCATTAAAATATTACAAAAATGCTCAAATATAGATATATAGATCAGATTCAATTACTGCCTTTGAAACTTTGTGTAAACAATTTACAATACTTTTTTTGCAAACCATGGCATTTTCTGAACTATTAATAGCTGATAGACAAGAGAAAATTCCTATATCTATGTTTCCAGATTCAAGGATAATGGCACATCTCATAATCATGCAAAAATATTTCAAATAATTAAAAAAACTGAAAAGAGTGAGTCTTGTAAAGTTGATAAATACATAAATTTCTCTCATTCAAATAACCAGACTGAAATTTCAAAATTCAATAACAAAGTCAAACTCAGAAGAGCACCTGTACCCTATTAGTGGATATTTACCGAGGTATATCGCAGACAAACTAGATTATACCACCTCCATCAAAGTCCGGCTTGATTGATGAGTTCCCTGGCTAAATGAGACGATTTCGGTTTACTTTACTAAAGAATATTCAACCTTAAGTTTAAGGAGATAAATGTGACGATAATCGTAATTAATAAACTTGTCCAGTTTTTACTCTCCGCTAATCTGTCAATGTAGAACATAAAGGCTATTATTTTGAACAAGGAAATGGAAACGATAATAGCCTGTGTTGTAGGTGCTATTGACGGAATAATGATTGGTGATAGTATTCCTTGACTTGCAATCGTTTTATCACTAGTGTCTCTTTATAGATTAGTTGATAAAGAGATCGATGGTAGAGATTAAGATACAATGAATAGAGAACTTGATAAAAGATAAAAGAACTACCACTTTTTCCGAGATGACTAAATCGTTTAGTAAGAAAAACGTTGATAGCTACTCCAACCTTAGTGACGTGCGCTGACGGTATTCATTCAAAATGGCCACCATTTGGTTAATACCCTTAATATTAAAATGGTTCAACCTCAGTGTGGACAGCTACCTTAAATGAATTTCATGAAATTTAAATCTATTAACCATTGGAACTAAAAATATAAGAACACCGTGAATAAACTGTAGCTTGGTATTGATGTAGGTTGGATATTGTAAGTCCGCCTGATTTGCAACCACGCTCAAGTTGAGAATCTGTCTCCAACCACCTGTAGATCCGTTCCAGCATCTGTACTTGAGAACCAGTCTCCCTTTAGGTTTAACGGGTTTATCATCTTACACTACATCATCATTTCATATCTGGTGAATACGCTAAAAGCATATGAAGTATTAGAAAAAGAATAATTACTAAATGTTTAAATAACAATTTTTATTAGACTCCGACAAAGCTGAAATATATCAAACATACGTCAAAAGTATAAGAAGATTTGAGATAGATGAAATGATCAGGAATTATGATTGATCGATTTATATTTCAAGTACTGAAAGTGAAAGTCACGAACTGTATACTGAAATGGTTAACTCTAGAGTTTTCCTTAAAAGTAAAACGATTACAAGCGAAATTCACAATTACATCTCTGCCTCCATCCAATTCCTCAGCCATAGATGCTCCTCTTTATTTGTACAGATACTACAATGTCGTCGAGGCAAACGGAGCATGACAACAACCTTCTAATTCGTTTCGGAGTACATTAAATCCACCTCTATACCGATTCAGGCACCGTGACGTCTAGACGCATCTAAATTAGGTTTTTACTTTCCGATTACACCTATAATAACATTAAAATGGTAATGATACGACCACGCACCGCCTCCGGGGCATTTGACAATTACACACCGACAAAACTATTTTATCGCTACATCTAATACACTGGAAACGATGTAAATGTCAAACTATACACATCCTTATTCCCAGACGATAAGAGTGACTTTCCAGGAGATGTAATTTTGTATTAATGTAAAGTTAACTTTGTCTAATGTTTATTGTAAAAACGATGCGTTTGGCGAAAGCCGTTATTGCGTCCGATAAAATCTAAATATATACATAGAGGTGTATTTCCAATATGATTTATATTTATTTACCGTACAGAAGAGGGACATTTATATATTTTATGATGGGAAATAAATATTAATGTCCTTAGAAGATTATTTGTAATGTCCTTCATTAGGGGTCGCGTATTTTGGACGATATTTTTGTATTTATTATAAAATCTGTCATAATTTTGACTCGCTCTAACATGCTTACATGGAAGATTGGCCTTATGATGATCATCATAAGCACCAACTACTACACTGTACATACTAGCTAATCGGCGTGACTTCGTCATCGAGAAAATTATTTTGCTGTTTTATGTGAATTATGTGTTTTTTATTTGGATTTTGTTATTATTATTTATTATCAGCGCTTTTACCAAATTTAAATACGTCATGTTAAAATTTATCCTTACTTTTCAATATTTTAAAAGCGTTATTATATGTGACTTAAATAATATTCTTAAACACTATCCGCTGGTAAGTTTTGTTCAGATTGATTTACTATTTCACATAATATCTCAGGTAAATATCAGACACTACAACATTATTTCTATGTACAAATTTAGGTTCTATGTACAAGGTTAGTGTTAAAAGAATCTCAAAAACTCAAATCAGTAAAGCAAATGCTATCAATGATTGATGGCCAATAAAATTTAACACGACATTATGATAAGTGAAATGCGATATCTCATAACTGAAACATTGTAAATCCGTGCACAGATAGCTGTCCACGTAATTAGCCAGGGCATTTGTCAAGGCGCAAATGTGGTTGGCGGTTAATTAGACCCCTTCTAGGAATGCGTGCGAGTAATGTATGTTCGGTAACTTAGTTCGTCTTACAACTTGTATATAATTTATATCACATCTAGATGAAATTAGTTTTATCAGGGTGTCCAAGTATTTTCTACCAGTTCATTTCTTTATTTCTTCAATTTTATTATAGCTGTAAAGAAAAGGGGTGCATCTAAGTAAAACACATGAAATGAAAATGCAAAAAGTGTGTACTCTACGTCATTAGCGAAGTACGTCTAACTAGTTCTTTGATTAGGTCTAATTTGAGACAAAATAAATATTACTAGATGCTTCCTTTTCCCTGATCTAATATATAATAAGAATCTAACGTGTCTGTACTTTTTAGATTCATGTAAAAAAAATGTTGCAGCTGTCTAAGAATAAGTGATAAACTACATTTCACTCATTTTTAGGAAATGTCAATCTGTCTGTCCATTTTTTGAACACACATCACTGCTAAAATACTGCGTTCATAATAAAAACATCATAAATCATATCTTCGAGTTAGTCTTCGTTTTATTAAAATCGGTTCAGTCTATCAAAAGTGACTAGATCTACGTGCAATTGTTTCTTGCTAAAATCAAACCACACTTAAATTCTATACATGCATATCACTCAACACGACATTAACTCACACTTGCTCAGCAGCATTTCATTATTTGGCAAACTATTTTCCATTGTTGCATATTTCAATCACAGGTTTTTATTATGTGTTAATTTTTCAAATAGAAAGCTTAGTGTTGTCCGGCGGTGAGTGTCAGTGGCTGCAATACAGTTATTAACTACAGCAGTCACTAACGCTCATGTAATTGTTATTATTGCAAGTAGTATTAGAAGTGTTTAAAAAGAATGTTGGCCTTGGTTAATTAACAATCACATATTTTCAGGATAATTTTTATGTTTATGAATATGAATATAAAATGTTTGTATAATTATATAGGTAATTTAATAAATAAATAAATAAATGACGACGCGACTTAATTACGAGAGAACAGTAGATAGTAATTAAACTTAGTACATACAAATTACTTCATTTGTCATTGTTTTATATATCAGGTTCTACACGGACGAAGTCGCGGGCACAGCTAGTTCTAAATATATATACAACTCAATATAGCAAAAAAAGCAAATGCGCTCCTTTTTCTCTGTTCGACAATATTGAAGTTTGAAGTTATTTCCTGAGTTATTAATGATTAGACAAATATTTCTAGCGCAAAATATCTCTAACAATTCCTAACAGATTATTTATGTTCGAAGCACCGAAGAACACATATCAATATTAATTAAAGCACATAGATAGTCAACGACAAATCGCATATTTGTCGGCGACAAAAAGACGTTCACAGGTTCGCGACAAATCGGTAGTGCGTGCGTTATGACCATCGTTAATTAGTGTAACAAATGGCGTCGGCCGCAAGACACAATGGCTTGGAACGCGTTCCTGGAAATCGCGGCAACTCATTACACGATCAAACTAATTGTTTCGCTTCAATATTTTGAATGATTTATACCTTTCCTGCTTGGAGTATTATTTGCAGCGTTTATAGCGACTAATCCATGATAAATGACTCATTAATTGTTCGACATACCTGTGTGAAATCGCGGTGATGGTGTTATCGCTCGCATCTTAAATATACAACATTGGTAATTAACTTAGGCTTGTTATATAATATATGTATATTTACAATTTCGTACGCGTGACGAAATTGTATTAACTAATATCATAATGATTTAAATGAGGTACTGAATGAATTTTTATCTTTTTATTGTAGCACAGCAAATTGACTACTTTTTGCCTGATAGTGAGCACAGTACAATCCAAAAACAATGGCGACTACCGAAAGATACCCTATCCCTCGCCGGTCGCCGCTGTCATGCCGGCCTGCGTAAATGTCTCTTCACATTACGCTTGAAGGATCTCATGTTTTTGGAAGGAAGGAACACACTTTACTTTGAATAACAGCTTTTTACTAAAAACCATTTTTTGTTTGTTTCTTTGGCTCTGGCTAACATAAGAAATGGTATGATAATTTTGACGGGATGTTTACTGGCAAATAGCTGCTGTTATAAGGAGAAATGGAGGCTACTTTTATTTTTGGAAAAATAATAGAATTCCGCTTAAATATAATCCATTATACAAACACAAACAACATCGCGGGGGCTGCTAGTGTCAAGTAAAGATGTGATTGCAATAAATTTTGAAATAAAACCTTCAAATGTGATAACCGAAACATATTGTTGACAACATGTTTGCCGGCTGATTCTTCAAAATGACCTCATAGTTACGAGAGTTTGCCACTTTTTTTCTTTAGGTAAACGTAATTCAACTAAACTAATGAAATCCGTTTGAAATAACGTAATGCGAACAACGAAAAACATTTATATAATTGATAGTACAAACGAACAAAGTTGCGGGAAAAGGGCTATATAAAGTCTGTTAGTTAGTTCCCATATATAATACTTTTTTACGAGGGTTTTTATACTATCCATACTACTGTGACATATCTAGGTCTACTAGAACCCATCACTAGGTGATAACGTTATGCTAACCTATATTCTTTTATCATATGTGTGATATTGTAATTTAACGAGGTACGAAGCTGCAAACGATTGCTGATCTTCTATTTATATGTATACCCATACATATAATAATAATGTATATAACGTGGTTGTACTTTTTATATTTTTGTAAAACATATGTTATAGGTGTCCCAGACAGTGGTGTCTGGGAGTAAGTAATAAAATACATTTTTTTCGAGAGTGGTAGAGCCATGCTGAAACTATTACTAGTTTTAGCATGAATGGGTCGGCTCGCCCGGGGTAGTACCACCCTCTCCTAGAAAACCGACGTGAAGTAACAGTGCTTGCATTGTTGCGTTTCGTACGGTCAGTGAGAGCGCCGGAGACCCACCTACCCTCCCCTCTCTCCTGTCCCACTCCCTCCCCTAACCCTTCCCCCCAAAGGGTGGCAACGCACTTGCAACTCCTCTGGTGTTGTTAGTGTCCATGGACGGTGGTAATCACTTAACATCAGGTGACCCACCTGTTCGTTTGCCACATATGACAAAAAAAAACAATCATTTTTAGAAATGTCTGTCTCTCTGTTTGTTGAACACGTTTCATAGCTAAAGTTAATCATAAAACCTCTTTAAGAAAATCATAAAACATATCTTCGAGTAACATTTAGTCTATGTTTCATTAAAATCAGTTCGGTCTATGAAAAGTTATAGTATTAAAAAGGTTAAATATAATAAATAGTACGTGTAATGACCACGCGACTTCAGTACGAGAGAAAAGTAGATAAGTATTTACTTAACTTACGTATCTTTAAGTCCATTTGGACTTAATATATTCATTTGATTTCATTAATCGCTGTTTTTTATATAAGCTTTCAAGCGGACGAAGTCGCTGGTACAGCTAGTATAGCATATATAGCAAAGATAGCACCGAATGGAATCGAATTACCTGAATAGTATATGCAAAAGGCATATAAATTTAACATCAATGGCAAATCCGTTAATAGCGGCGAAATGAATCGCCGTCAAATTTTCACGGTCACCAAAGCCACATCAAAGAGTTCAGGGGGTCGGTCGATCCAAAGGGATGCAACCCCAACGCGGACTATCCACCCTCGTTTTAATATATTATCCGTTCGACAAATTCACATCCATAAGTGCATAAAACTTTTGAAAATTAAAGAATTCAGCCACACTTGTACCATAGCAACTCCAATTTAATTGTTTTTACGTATTCTAATTAATATTATAATTATTACTATTTTTTTCTCTGTAGTCTTTATAATTGTGTGTGTATTTTTATATTGCCTCCGGGTATTTTGAAAATTTAATGTCTTCTAAGGTTTGCTTGTGAGAGATCGCTTTGATCTATAAGACCATCTAACTGTAGGTACACGTATATTGAAAATTCTTGTTTAATTTTGTAATTTTTAAAGGTATGTTGAAAAATTTACTATTATTACTATTATTGACATCATAAAAGAGAAAATTTGCAAGTATGGATGGTTATTTGTTACTCTATCACACAAAAACTACAAAACGAATATTGGATCAAACTTTACAGTAATGTAGCTCATAAATCATAATTTATTATGACATTGTTTAAGTTGTTGGTAAAATTTACCTTCTGGAATTTTATTATTTTTATATTTTAAATAGATAGACTTTCTATATAAGTAAAAGTTGCACCGTTTTCGTGCGAACTGATTATACTGGGGCCGCGGTGCAGACTTACCTCTCGCATACTCTCGATTCGACACCTGAGTACACTGCACCCCTGCTTCTATAACGGGGGTCGAATGTCACGTGATATGGAGTTGGACAATGATTGTTTTTATTCGTAAATCACTTATTAAAATAAATTTTAATATCAGAATGATCAGACAAGTAGGAAATAAATTTACCGATGCTACCAGTCGCATTTAGGCATATATTCTGATTTCAGCCTTAAATGGACTCTCAAAATTGCCAAGCTTGCCCCAGAAGCAATGTGCCAACAAGTTTACTAAGATACCTAACGTGGTTTTATACTGTGAAGTATGGAGCTAGCTACCATTTGGTATAAAAAGTAACATGCTCTGGTATAGACCTCCATTCCTATGGATTCCTATTCCTATTCCATTCCTCCATACCTATATTCCAGTTACATCATACTCAATTTATTATTTAACACTAATATAAATTCAGGTTTGAGCTATTATCAATTAATCAGAAGATTTAAACAAAGTTATAAAATAAGAGATTTATATAATGCTTCTATTTTCATAGCCTCTTTTGAGTCACAAAGTCATAAAAAAGATTCTTTTTTAAAATAATAATATACAAGGAGGTTTTTAATAAAGACAATACATTATGTAAGTAAGTATGTAAGTACATAGTAATATAATAATGGAGGTTTTGGCGGGATCTTGGAATGCCATGTAGTGGTTATTTAGCTCTATATATTGTAAAATTGTTAATGTTTTACGTAGTATAGTTTGGCTATTGTGCATAAGTGAAGTGGATGGGAAATAATACTACGGAGCATGGATTCTTACTTGCCACAAAACTCCCTGGAAAGTTCTAACAAGACGGCCACCATTTTGTTAGTTGATTATAATGATCGCGGGAAACTTGTAGTTACCTACTCGACAATGACAGTAATAATCTACTAGAAGATTGGTTGTCAAAGAAATAAAATAATAATACCAATACTGTAATTAAATTATATTCAATTCTATAGACTATCAATGCATCAATAATTAATTAAATCGCAGTAAAATGAAATATTTAACGATTTTCCATATTTAAAGAATTAACAAAATCACTATAAAAAGTACCAAACGATAACAGAAATACAATATTTAAACAATTAATATATATTCTAAAACTCTGTTTTATGAATAGCCTGATATGTCTCCATCACTGTTTTGAATTTATTTCTTTTATTTCAGAAAAAAAGTCATTTATTTCTGCCATGAAAAATATAGTTTTAACTATTATAAATGCGAATGTGTGATTGTTTGTTTATTTATTTATAATATTTTCATGCCTTAATTACTTAATCGATCATCATCAGGGTTGTATACAAGGACATTAGGTAGCATACAAAAATAAATAGAACTATTCTATAGGCATAAGTCAAATCAACATTAAAGAGAGCGAAACCAGCGGCAAAAGCTAGAACTATATAAAGTTATGTAAAATCCTACTCCATATAAATACGGTAGTATTTTAAACATATTCGATAAGCACGGTAACGTCAGATGGGGTGGACAGTATAAAAAATGTCATAGGAACAATTATACGGCATCTGTCGCTGCGCAGCCTCCTGCTACAAAATTTATGCTGATTGGATCCAAGAGGAGGTGGGCAGGAAAATTAAAGGCACGCATGAACTGAATAATGAATTAGGTGAGTTATTTTACACTTAGCAGCACCAATTCTATTATGTTTTATACGTAAAACGCAACAAAGCGCCTTTAACAACTAATAAGAACATAGATGAATGAACAGAATATACACTTAAAATATGTTCTAATAATTCTCATTGTTTGAGCACAGAAGCTCTGTACCGAATGGATTATAAAAATCCGTATTCGTATTTTTTTTTAATTGACTACACTATTGTTCTGATATGCCTTTACAGCTTCACTGGACCACTCGAACCTATATACACGTAAACAAACACCGGTAAGGTAATTAACGTGGCGTTACTCTGCACATAGCGATACAGCTGTATCAAGATATTGTACAACGCCATCTTTTGGTCCACAAGCGATTTAACATTCTTAACAGATTATCCAACTACGTACATTCAAATTATAATAAAACTGGATTACTACACATTCCAGGTATTAAATGAACTAAACAAATAAAACCGATGTATAATTCATTTATCTTAGTTTAACGGCTTAATAGATTTTAGTGAAGTTTTACTCACAGATTTAAACATATCATTAATGTTCTATAATAGCTAATTACACTAATAATACATTTTTAACAAAGATAACTCTTATAAAAAAAAAAGTGCTTGGAGTCCCTTAGCGCGGAAGAAGTGAACCTTCGTAATGTGAAAATCAAAATAGGGAGGAGTAGAAATTGATTTTTAGTGAAATCATATTGTTTCTTTAAGACAAACTTTATTAACATTGTTTACAATTCACAATTGATCGCATCTTTTAATTATCATTTTCGAGTAGAGAAATATCCAAATCTATAACATTTACAATGGGATTATGATAACTAAAGTAAGATACGAAATGTTTGATTATTGTTCTCGCTCTGTCTCTTTCTATTCCCCCTCCCCAGGAGCGTTGAACGTTTAACGCAACAGTGCTTTCATACCCCCGCCATGATAGCGTTAAACGTTTAACGCAACCTTGTTGGAAGTTGCATTAGAAGTTTCACTTCAATAAGTAGCAAGGGCTAGGTAGTTGTAAGATTACAGATAAAATACAGTCTCCATGAAGCAACAGAACTGCCCACGACAAATAATTCACAACGCTAACTTATTAACTCACTTTTCTGTTACACTTTTGCATTTTTTAGCTTATGAAAATAATTTTGAACTTTATATACGAGTATCCTTAGTATATTTTTGATCAAACTTAGTAAGTATATATAAGATTAACTCAATTTATGATGTACAACTTAATGTAGTGTCAAAAATAACACCAATAACACTTAGGTGATTAAAATGTATTCATTAACAAGTATAAAACATCCGCGCACTTTCTCTTATCGGTGATTCTTTATTAAGAAATACACCAAATAGTATATTTATACACTTGCTGATAGCGGCGATTTTGTCTACATAGTTTATTATCTCAACAACATATTCTACGTAAAGAGGAAAAAACATAAACACCTTACACCTAAACCTTACACCTAAACCTTTTGCTTCATTTCTCCGTGGTAAGAAATCACACATTGCTGAAGACGTCATGATTATAAGAATCATTGTTTTTTTTTTAACTTTATATACAATTAGTTGACCCGGCTACGCGTTCCTATGGTTCTGTTATTACATGATTAATAATAACTATGATAAAGTATTTGATAGATTAACAGAACACGTGCACCATAAAATAAACTGGAGTTAAAAAGAAATTCAAAATTAATACGTGGCGCCATCTATAAGTTATCTATAACAGCTATTGGTCCTATAGTTTTCTTTTAACAAACTAATTTAAAACAATACGTCTGTTCGAGCCTGATGTAACTTACAGTTAATAACAATATTCAACATTGACAATTATTTAATTTGTAATTTAAAAAAAATTGAGGACATTAATCGAAACTCATGGGCGCCCAGTGGTCGACATTCGACCATAATTAATTGATTTTTTAAAGTTTGAACTTTATCCGGATTCTTTTGTCAATACCCTATACTTCTATTATCAAAGGTTTTTATCATGGCTACTCAGTTATTTGCCATTTTTTTAAATTCTATAAACATAAAAACCGGTTACATAAAGTGGTAATGCTCTCAAATTTTAAGTAAAGATAACTTTAAGAGAATAAAGAAATTCAATTATCAATTAATTTTACACGATATCATGGGTAGATGGTATAACTGGGTAATATTGAATTAAATGTAGTCTGTACATTATAAGGAATAGTGATACACTCAGTATCATTGTTTAGAAAAGTAATGGATACACAATAGAATTAAATAATGAATCCAAAACAAAGAAGTCTTTAATACTATCATTAACTTTTGAAAATGAATTCCTTTTTGTTCAAAATTTATCATCAACTGTAATAAATATAATTGCTACATCAAGTTAAACTAAGAATCGAAGTCGTGGATTACTTTCAGGAGCAAACAAATTTTCTTATTTTGATTTTACAAAGTATTTTTGGCTTATTTTTTTTATTGAATCATCATTTCAAGTGAATCCACCACAAAAAATACTAAACATAAAAATACTAAATATTGACTTTGACTTTGGTAATATTGCTTTACTCTTATGACAATATAAAGCAATTCAGTATGTGGTAGAGCCACGCTGAAGCTAATACTGGTTTCAGCATGAATGGGTTGGCTCGCCCGCGGTACTACCACCCTCTCACAGAAAACCGACGTGAAGTAACAGTGCTTGCATTGTTGCGTTTCGTTCGGTCAGCGAGAACGCCGGAGACCCACCTACCCTCCCCTTCCCCTTCCTTCTTCCCTTCCTCTCCCCCGCCCCAACACAGGCTGGCAACGCACTTGCGACTCTCATCATGCTGCTAGTGTCTATGGACGGTGGTGATCACTTAACATCAGGTGACCCATCTGTTCGTTTGCCTCCTATGATATAAATAAAAAGAAAAAAAGCAAAATAAAAGCAGTCCGGTCACATAAAATTTTCAATAAGACCAAGTACAATAATCATTATTTCAGTGGTTCCATAAATGTACTAAAGATAATCATTTAAATTATGAATTTACATATAATATTATTATAAAAGTAACCTACAATTTGACCAGTTGATTTCAAAGGGCATGTAAGGCATGCAACATCAGTCATGTTAAAAATATTGAAAAGGTAAAATATTGGAACGTAAGAGTCACATCCGTCAAAATATCTTTTCCATTTATTTTTTATTTTTTTATGTCATAGTTGGCAAACGAACAAGTGGGTCACCTGGTGTTAAGTGATCACCACCGTCCATGGACACTAACAACCCAGAGGAGTTGCAAGTGCGTTGCCACCCTTTGGGGGGAAGGGTTAGGGGAGGGAGAGGGAGAGGAGAGAGGAGAGGGGAGGGGAGGTGGGCCTTCGGCGCTCTCACTGACCGAACGAAACGCAATAATGCAAGCACTGTTACTTCACGTTGGTTTTCTATGAGAGGGTGGTACTACCCCGGACGAGCCGACCCATTCATGCTGAAACCAGTAATAGTTTCAACGTGGCTCTACCACCATTATACCACCATTTATATGTGTATATATGTTGTGTAAAATTCCAGCATTAGTGTGAGTAATGTATATTTTAATTAATTCAATATGCTTGTAATGTATTTTATATAAAAAATAGCTTTCTGCACTTCACCTCCATATAAACTTTAACTATGCCAAATTTCACGTTTATCCGTTCGTCCAATTCTCTTATAAAGGAGTAGTATACAAATTATAAAGGAGGAGGAGTATACACGTATTAATATATATGGTGATATAAATCGTCATATTTCTCAAGTAGGACCAAAATACTCGTATACGTAAACGCAAACTTTCATGAAGACCAGTTGAGTAGTTTCGGAGTTCATCGTGGAAAAACATCATACCACTGGATTTTTATATGTATATATTTAGATAAAGGTATCGTGATAATCATTTAGATGAGGATTCATAAGTGCCTTCTTAGGGCCCCAATTGAATAAAGTTTTTTTTATTATTTTAATTGATATCAACGGTCTAGAAGTAAAACAAAAGAAAATTGATTATAATCTATCCAGTAATTTTTGAATGATGCGTGTATAAGATTGAACCTCTACCTACCGTTACTCTTCGATGCTATAAGTCTTTTTTTATTTAATAAGTATTTTATTTATAAGGCTCTTCACGCCTTATATACTCAAGCGTTCCTTATGAAATCTTGCGTACATGTTGTCAAGGGAATAAAATAGCGTACCTTTAAGCCATAAAGAATGTATTGTAAATCTACATGAACGTGACCGTATTCACGACCGAAAGCTAGTTAAGCCATAAACGAGATGTATATTTATATACTTTTGCCTAAAAAAATAATTACTAATTCAAATCCGTTATTGTACTGGTAATCAATAACACTCTGAAAAATAAAAATAAAAAGGCGAGGCAGTCATAAGGACTGCTGACAGAAGTGAAAACTCAAAACAATGGAATAACTGTGTTCTCTTTTGAATTTTTAATTTAACTACATCGTGAATTACAATATCTATATTTCATCATTTCTATATTGAAATTATTAACATTAATCTGGTTTTCACATCTATTGACACTCCGAACAATAATTATGTACATTTTTATACAATTAATCAATCAAACATATGATGGGCTGCACAATCTCAATACAAAATATCAACATTAGATGTACACAGGCCGTTATAGTACGCGTCGCTTGTCTATCGCAAGCCGCCCAACACGCCGAAGAAAGTTCTCACTTTAAAAATAAAATAAAAAATATATATTATTGACCAATTTTAATGAACTATATTTTATTCAAAGAATTATAGCCTAAAGAATTATCACGTTCATTTTAAAAGTCATAAAGTGCTAGTAAAATTAAATTTACGATACTATAATAATTAATGCGTAATAAAAGCGAGCAGAGCCGCGAACATAACTAGTAATGTAATAACATTGATAATCCTGTTTATTGCACACTTACAAGTGGCTATTTCAGTTGTAAACAATTATCCAGTCCGAGCGCGCAATTTATGAGAGCTGCATAGCGTGTCTAGTGTAACATAGAGGTATTTGATTACAAGTACATTTAACTGCACGTGCGTAGAGCCCGACTGAATCGATATTGAAACAATAGACCGCACTCTGATCGTAAATACCTGCGTTTTATCGCTCCTCCGCACTGAGGTGCGAACGGCGCGTTTACACTACCTTAGTTTACTGGACACTGTCCTGAATAAACTAACTAAACTGATGCACTGACTCCGCCTCGACGCTGACACCCCGCTGAAAGCGTGAATCCCACACAGGGCAATTATTCATTGTCTGTTTTAAGTCCAGGTATAGGTTGTATCTGTTAACTGCATATTTGTAAATGTCACACAGGATTTGGTTTTTTAATACGAGATATGTCTTAAAAAAATATAAAATGTACAAAATTTTCCTTCAGGGAAACCACACACTAGTTATAAATATTTAAACGGCGTATTTTAGACGTCCGTATCGGCTACCGCTTACTTTTAATGCAAACGTATTTAATCATATGTATTTAAGCATTTTATCATTTATGAGGTTTTTTTTTTCGAACTGACTCCGCTATTGACCTGGCAAGGTCTTTACAGCTTCACCGCACTACTCCTCTGTGACGTCATTTACTGTCTCATTATCACTATACGTTGCATGTCTAAAAAATTATCTACATATATAATTACATCTAAAAGGTTTGTTGTTTGTTTGGACTATTTTAAAGAAATGGTTGAATCCATTTTGACGAAAGCTTATTGAAAATGGTTTTGTAGTATACCAACCAACCAAATTTAACTAATTCCTAAGCTATACTAAGTTTTTCGTTATTACGAACGACATTGTAAAGAGTTTACACTATATATAGCAATATAGATAATACATTAGAAAATATGTCACATACATCGAACTAGAGTCGTGTGAATAGAACGTAATTCGATTTACCTGCCTAACAGAAAGGTCGCACGGGCCGTCGCGGCGTCGCTTGGCATTTGGCCAGCCGTGCGCCCAACGTCATATTGTGCAATGAGGCACAAATACTATTTAATATTTACGATTATGAGGTACATTTGTATTCCCCTTCGAAGGGCTATTGGATTCGATTCCTATCTTATATATAAAGCCACCTTCCCAACCGATCTATTACACACTAGCTGTGCCCGCGACTCCGTCCGCGTGGAACCTAATGTGACTAATAAAATCATCCGTATGTATTAAGTTCGTTTACTTATCTACTTATCTCTAGTACTTAAATCGCGTCGTCATTAAAATTACAATAACTTTTGATAGATTAAACCGATTTTAATGAAACCAAGACGCATCACTGCTAAAGTAATGCGTTCATAAAGCAAATCATAAAGCATATCTTCGAGTAACATTTAGTCTTTATTTAAAATCGGTTGATGCCCAGTTTCTGAGATACTCGGTTAAACTACTAATAGTTATTGACTCAACAAAGTTATCCATAAGATATACTGTCACTTGGCCCGTTGAATTTTAATTTACATTAAATTTGTCGTACGATTATGTATTCGTTAACGCAATT
Organism: Antheraea pernyi; assembly: GCA_015888305.1. NCBI lineage: Eukaryota > Metazoa > Arthropoda > Insecta > Lepidoptera > Saturniidae > Antheraea > Antheraea pernyi. The sequence continues at coordinate 92,825 of MU158840.1, read as the reverse complement.
TGACATGTTATCGAACTGATAACGTTATTGTACACCTATCATCATCAGCCTGTAAGAGACCCACTGCAGGGCCATAAGCCTCTTCCCAAAGGAAGATATGGGCGTAATAACCACGCCAGCCCACGGCGTATTGGCGATTTGAAATTCTGAGAAATCCACAGTTCTATATTTTTCCCACATACAGTAGAGTACTACAAGAACATTTCTCACGTTCAGGTTTCCTCACGATGTTTCCCTTCACCGTCAGCCGATAGAGTTACCAATTTAAATTAGTAAATGTACGGGAATTTTGAAAAATTCGTTGGTACATGCCGGGATTCGAATCTGCGGACATCGAAATAATATTCCACCGGTCAAACCACTAGGCCACCACGACTTAATAATACAGATAAACTACAATTAAAGTACCTCAGAAACCGGGCTTTAGTCTATCAAAAGTTATTGAAATTTTAATGACGACGTGACTTAAGTACGGAGATGGAGAAAAAAGTAGATAAGTAATTAAACTTAACTAGTGGGCGCCTAGTGGTGGTCATTCGACCATAGTTCATTGATTTTTTTAAAGTTTGTACTTTATTGGGGTTATTTTGTCAATAATCTATAATCAAAGGTTTTTATCATGGCTACTTAGTTATTTGCCCCTTTTTTAAAATTATATAATTATTAAACTAAATAAAAATTGAAAATAATTATAAATTTGAAATAAAAAACAACTGTTTACATAAGCTGGTAAGGCTCTCAAATTCTAAGTAAATATAACTTTGCTATCGCAAATTTTACAACACAGTTTTCAATTAATTTTACACGACACCATGGGTGGTATTTCTGGATGATATTGAATTAAAAAAATAAAAATAAAAAGTCTGTAGATTATGAGGAACAGTGATACACCCAGTATCATTGTTTGGAAAAGTAATGTATACACAATAGAATCAAATGATGAATCCAAAACAAAGATATGTTTACCTAATACTATCGTTAACTTTTGAAAATGAATTCATTTTTGTTCAAAATCCATCATCAACTGTACTAAATATAATTGCTACATGAGGTTGAACTGCATCATTGTAACCGCGGAGATCTAAGTCATAGATTACTTTTATGAGCAAACAAATTTTCTTATTTTGATTTTATATAGTATTTTTTGGCTCATTTTTTATTGAATTATTATTTGAAGTGAGTTCACCATATAAAAATACTAAACATTGATATATTGACATTTACTTTGATAATATTGCTTTACTCTTATGACAAAACGAAGTGGAAGCAGTCCTGTCACCTAAAAATTTTGACATTCAATAAGACCAAAGAGAATAATAATTATTTCATTGGTTCCATAAATATATTAAAGATAAATTATTTATCAATTAATTATTAATGTATATTGTGAATTCACATATTTTATTATTATAAAAGTAACCTACAGTTTGACTAGTTGATTTCAAAGGCAATGTAAGGCATGCAACGTCAGTCATGTTCAAAATATTGAAAAGGTAATTGGAAGGTAAAACTAAAATGACGGATGTCAATAAATTTTTCATTTACATGTGTGTATATGTTGTGTAAAATTCAAGCAGTAGTGTGAGAAATGCATATTTTAATTAATTTATTGTATTTGTAATTCATTTTATATAAAACAAATAGCTTTCTGTATTTCTCCTCCATATAAATTATGCCAAATTTCACGTTCATCCGTTCGCGCAATTCTCTTAAAAAGGGGTACAAAGTTTGGGCTTCACGTATTAATATATAAGATACATGACTTTATTAGTCACTTTTGTGTACATAAGGTTCGACGCGGACGGAGTCGCGGGCACTGCTAGTTATTCTATAAAGTTACATTTGTAAGAAGCGCTAGTAACTGTCTGCTTGTATTTATATTTCTCCTGTGGATGACATAATTGTAGGATGTAGGTTCTTGTGTGTTGTGTGGAGCAATAAATTATATTCATACTTCATAAATCAACGTTAACTTGTTATTGAAAATCGCTGCGTATTTTTCACGTATATAAAATACTAGCCGACCCGTGACCACTTTGTTGGGCGGTAATAGGCATTATCAAGCTACAACTTTTTTCTAGAACTCAATCATATATCTCTCATCGTTCGTAAGAAACGTTTTCGTTCGACCATTTTTTCTCCGACTCCCCAGGTATTACCCCCTACAACCTCACAAACTTTATCTCTTTATAATGTAATGTAGCCTATGACAATCACAAATAATGTGGATTTATATTGGTAAAAGAATTTTCAAAATCGGTTCAGTAGTTCCTGAGATTACCCCCTACAACATCACAAACTTTACCTCGTTATAATATCAGTATAGATAAACTAGAAAATTTGCCAAAAGTGTGCGTTTCCACTGTATTAATATTAGATTCATACATTCACGCTCGGAGAATGCACAAAGAAGCGGCTTATTTCGATAGTTAATGAGTAATCGTAGAAACTCTTTTTATTTTATTTTTCGCATCCAACTTTTAATAGATTATTACTACGAATGTCGAGTAGGTAATAATATCACAAATTATAAAGCCAAATAAAACAAGACTATAGATAAAATATAAAACTACGCTACATGACATTCCAAGATCCCGCCAAAAATTCCTGTAGGGACACAAATATGGTCCATGCAAAATAAAATGTACGTATGTGCAGAAAATATAGAGAGCGCGGTTGACTCCGCGATCGATTAAGTTAGTCGCTAATAAACTCTCAAAACATATAGACGTCATTTTATTTATATACTCCCAGAACGTGGTTAACGGAATTTGGACGGTAAATAAATCAAATTATACGTTACATTCCCTAAGAAAGTTTTTACAATTTAGTTTACAAGTATTGTCAAAAAATGTGGAACGCTTCACGATTTTGCGTGTCATCCTTGCGCAGGGGCCATGCTAATCTTCTCTGTATCGTTCCAATTTTAGTATATGTACTGCCGAAGCAAGTACACCTAAGTAACTCAATTGAATGTATATATACTTAGTTGTTTTGAAAATGTCAATAGCGCGATGTAGGTTTATTATAATATAATCTATCAAACATTACACTTTTCTTTATAATTTTCATATACAGTATTAAATACTTTTAATTTTTATTTATACTTTTAACAGTATACTTCAAACATAATTATTTTTGTTTTATTTTGTAAAATAAATGTTTAATCATGTGTCACTGAAGCCGTATTGTCCACAGCGCCATCTGTTGATAACTTAGGAAAGTATTAAAACCGGGAATCTTTAGGTTATATTTCTTGTTAGATTTTCAAAAACAACATAATAATCATTTTTAAATGTATAAACTTCTATTAATACATGGATTATTGTACTTTTTTTACTAAAGATTTATTGACTATTACTACCACCAAAAAGTTTTTAGGAAACAACTTTGTATGGTTTAACACGCTTTAACAAAATGGCGACAATTTCAAGGAGTTTTGTGACATGACAAATTTCATTATCTATATATTATTTACTAGCTGATTCCCGCGACTTCGTCTGTGTCGTTTACTATCTCAATTGTTTTGTTATATCTCAAAGGAATTAGGCAGCGTTTTTGACAAAAGATCCTAGACGGCTTGGCTTTTTTCGACACTTCCAACAATTATCCTTATATATCAACGAATTTACAATAAATCTTGACAAATCATATGCCTAAACCTTCCTCGAGAACCACTCTATCTATTAATGAAACGAGCATGAAAATTCGCTTAGTGGGTTTTTGAATTCTTCGCAAACAGACAGACGCGGCGGAGGATTTTGTTTTATAATGTGTAGTGATAATCAACCTCACTGTTAAACAACAATATATAGTCAAGTACAAAGCCCTTTTTTCTGAATTCATGTAGTTTTAACCATTTGAATTAATAAGACTATCGGCTGAGAGAGAAGGGAATCATCGTGAGGAAACCTGAACCTGAAAAATGATCTTGTAGTATCACAGTATACGTGAGAAAATATAGAACTGTAGATTTCTTGGAGTAGTATATCGCCAATATATTGTAGGCTGACGCAGTGGTTATGCCCATAACTTCAGAGTGAATATCGTATAAATTAAATCAATAATCATAAAGCTCAGATCGCTCACGTTCGCTGCACCATTCACAAGGGTTGATTTTTTAACCAATCGATGCATGGCTTCATTTGAGAGCTATATATGATGATATCATAATGTCGCTCTCTTCACGTGATAAAACAAACCACAATTGCGTATCTCAACGTTCGTATCCATAACTTTTGGGGAGTGTATCAAAAACAAAAAAAAATAGAAATTGATTGGTACCACGTTCGGCGGCCACGTAATTTAAAGGGCTAGACTTTAGCGGTGCGGCAAAACAGAATAGAGGTAAATCGTCCATTGTACTGTGGATGAAGTATCAGCAAACGTAGTATCAATGTCCACATGTGCCTAGATGTTGTTGTCTGCGCACACCTTCCTTTGGAAAGAAGCCGTGGTCCTCCAGTCGGTCTCTTACAGGCTGATAATGATGATGATTAGATGATATACTTCATTAACTTGTACATAATACCACAAAGTTTAATTTACATATATAAAATCAATTAGTAATGCATTATTTATTTTATATTTTTGAAAATTAAACATCTCTATAGAGATCCGTCGGGTACAGTCGGTACCGTACGGGCACGCGCCAGGTGCACGCGCGCGCGTACCGCAGAACTCTAAATTTACCGTCTTTATTTATGTCGTTGACTGTACACCGCAAGTTATGTTGCAACGGGCGCCCTTTATCGGGAGGTGATTTTTCACTGTGTATTTTCGTTCATGTGGGGTTTATAGCGTTATGCTTGCATTGTTTAAAGGAGTGCTGTGTCTCACCTGGCTTTAACACGAGTTTATTTGAGTTATTTCTGAACTCTGTTTGCAAAGAAAAATATACAGCATCTACGAAAATTAATTAAATCACTAGTAGACCTACTTACTAAATAAAAATATTTAAAGGTTAAATATGATACTTATTTATTTATCTTCTATATAAATAAATGATAAAGTTCTGCGTTGTGCGCGTGTCTCTAAAAAGTACTGGATAGATTTTGATAAACAAATATTTTAATTCGTAGACACTTGGGTCCTTCTTTAATAAATCATTATCACGATATCTTCGTCACTATCACTACATATTATAAAACAAAGTCCTCTGCCGCGTCTGTCTGTCTGTCTGTTCGCGATAAACTCAAAAACTACTGAACATATTTTCATGCGGTTTTTCACTAGGTATATAATTTGTCAAGGTTTTTATTATAATTAGGAAGAGACAAATTTTAAGAAACTACTGTTTTTATAAGCACCGTTGTGTGTTTTCTTGCCGTCAAATATTGAGGTAATCGGAGTGGCGGTTTATGTTTTTTTCTTTCTGTACATAAATTATATTATCTTAATAAACATTGCGGAGGAAGTAGCGGGAATCACTTAGTAATATTACATTCACGTTACAGTAATATTATAAAGTCCAAATTTTTATATTTTTTTCTTTGTTTGATCTCTCTTAACTTTGCTGCTATGGAGTCATATTTAAAAATCACTTTTTAAATTTTATAGCCTAGCTGCTTCTACTAGATTCGTCTATGTTTGTAACTTTATAAACAATGGCACTATATATTATTTTCGTAAAACTCTAACGGTTTATGTTACTCTAACGTTACTAATAGAGAGTGATAGATTTTTTTATACTAAAATTATCGTTAAGTAAAGATGCGTTCAAAAAACGTGAACGTATGAACTTCTCAAACGGGACAATTTTATTGGATGATCGTATATTGCCGGCCATTTTGATAACCCTGTCACTCCTTATCACTTTTCTATTATTTTATTATTAGACCCACTCTCACGGGTGCACCTACACGATGACTGCCACCTACGATAATTTCAATAAAACTAAGAAACTGTGAACTTGTGTTGATTTCGGTACTCATTTATATCACTATTGTGAGTGAACGTGATTATCGCTATATTTTGCCTAATTTCTTATTAAATATTTTTATAAATGCTTTGTTCTAAAGTATAAGCTATATTACTGTAAAATTTCATCCAATTTCTTTAGTAATTTTTGCGTAAAGGAGCTGATCCAATCATCCTTACAAATTTACTGGTTTATAAAGCAGTTCTATTTGGGTTAGGATTTATTTTGAATTCTTTCTAATAATATCCAGCTACCCTAGAAATTTAAAATAGCAGGAAGTATTAATGGGGTATAGGTATAGGTATTGACTGTAGGCCAAAAACCTAGATGCAATGAAAGGGACCGTAACGTGACTTAAACGCGAGTAAAACTGAGGTATTAAACCTGGTTGTACATAAAATCAAATAATTGATCTTATACATAAACTATCGAAATACTTACTGGAATGTGATTTTATACTATTTATATATATTTTAAAACAAAATACCAAACACGTAATCAAGGGGAAGTCCAGATAGAACATTAATATTTGATAACAAAATTAATTCGTTACTCGAACAGTCTGCGGTCATACTGTAAGCGATACGGTATCACTCACGTATATTTTTTTTTTAAGTGTGAATGCCACTAACATTTATATATAAAGTCACATACCATGTCATAAAAGATATCTAAAAAATATAATCCAGTATTATTTTTTAATTTATATAAGTGAGACGAAACAAGTTATGTCATAAGAATGCAAGTGAAATATAAATATAATATTGACGTTTGTGTATTTATGTTTACTCCCTCAAAACGTTTAATGCTAACACCATGATATAAAAATCACCGTTGTAATCCCCTTAGTAATTGTTAATGGGTAATGATATCCGACAAGGTTTTTTAATATTTTTACAGTATTTTCTTGTGTTTTCAATTGTTTCGATAAATTTCTATAATCTACCGATCTGGTATTCTATGTTTACACATTAATGAGTGTGTGTCTAGCCTCTATTACGCTAGTTAACATCAACTTATACTATTGTCATCAAGACATATATGGATATTAAAAAACGTTATGTCACCGAATATTTTCCCCATTACTAAATAACACCTCATACTCAAACAACCAGCAAACAGTACCTTACTCTAGAGTCTCTCTTCTTTTACGGGCGCTGGCGGTTCGAGCCCTATTTTGCGGGGCTCGGACCGCGAATTGCTGGGGCAGCGGTGGCACTCGGCCGGTTGCTCCCTAAAATAGGGGGGCCAGGCGTCGGGTGCCGCCGACTCTACATGGGAGTCGTGCGGGCGATGGCCGTCTACGGGGCAACGGTTTGGGCCGAAGCCCTCGGTGCCGCCAACGTGCGCGCGCTCCGTAATGCGCAGCGCACGGTGGCACTGAGGGCGATCCGAGCGTACCGAATTATGTCCTCGGCGGCGAGGAAATGAAGTGGGGAGCCTCCGGCTCCCAGGGAGGTAGAGGGGCAGAGACAGCACCTCACAGAGGACGCCGTCGAAAGGTGGATGCAGGACCTGGACGCGCGCTTCGGGACGTACACCGTTGATGCTGTCCGCCCGGTCCTGCGGGACTGGATTGGGAGGGAGTTTGGTTCCCTGACGTCCCGACTGGTGCAGGTGCTCACTGGACACGGTTGTTTCTGGTGGTACCTGCACCGGGTCGCACGCAGGGAGCCGACAACCACCTGCCATGTGCGGCGCTGACGAAGACAGCGCCGCATACTGGCGGCGGCGATAGGAGTGGATTTGTCGTTGTCGAGTGTCGTTTCGGCCATGCTCGGCAGCGAACAGGCGTGGCGAGCAATGGCCTCCTTCTGCGAGGAGGTCATCTCGTAGAAGGAGGTGGTGGAGAGGGCCCGTGAGGCAGACCCGCCGAGTGGCCGTCTCCGTCAACGGAGGACCGGCAGGAGGAGGCGGTGCTTTGTCCAACTCCCCTGCCACCGCAGCCGGACCTGAGGGGATGGGCCGGGGGGGGCATTTCCTCATTGCACAGGTCCGGCGGACGAGGGGGTCAGCCGGTGTGTGCCCGGTCTGCTTCTCTATAGGCAGGAGCCCAGCGGTCACCTTCCACCGGGCGGACCGTGGCGTGGCGGCTCTACAAGGTTGATTAGCTTGTTCGATCCCTTGCCGCCCCCACAATAACGGTCTGTCGGTACACCGTGGGGTTTTAGTCGTTGCGAGTCGGACATAACTCACCCTCGCCCCCGGGAGGGTGGCGTATCCATAAGGGATTTCCCCACGTTAAAAAAAAAAGTGTCTTTTCTTATTATATCAGACGTCCTTTTTATCTTAACATTAATGTTATCAGTTGTAAGCCAACATCTTAAGATTTTGTACAATGTCGTCTATTTAAATTGTAGTTTAAATTTAGAGGAATATATAGTCGATATCTTAACTCTGCGCTCCTGTTATATTCTTGATAATTTAATGTATGTTCGCAAAAACTTTGATATGTTGGGTCTACTAAAAGACCATCATAATTTAAACACAAGAACTACAATAAATTGGTTTTTTTTTTCGAACTGACTACGCTATTGACCAAGCAAGGTCTTAACAGCTTCACCGGACTACTAAGGCGAGCGCTTAAGGCACTCAGCCGATTTTATTTTGACAAATAGCTCAAGGGTGCGCGGCACACCTCGGCTTTGGCTGTTGCCTGATACATGCAATTCGCGACCTATGTGAGCTAACCTAAGCTAAAATAACTATTTATACATATATGAGTTGTTGAAACATATATGTGTACCAAGCATACATACCTCAACAACCCTTATATATATTTCGTATCGGATAATATTCTAAACTATTTCAGTTTGATAAGGGAAAAAATAAAACCCTTCCACTTGCATGTGTAAGCGTGTATGCGTGCACGTGTGTGGAAGTGATATGTGTAATGTTATCGCAGTGATGTAAGATTTTGTGTCATTGTATTGCGCGAGCAGCGTACTCAAGGGCTCCACGCCGAGGGAACGGACCTAGGCTTGAACTGCTGCCGAGGGGGGCCTAGCCTGGTGTGCGGGAGCGAAATTTACGCCCAGACCACGGCGGCGTTGATAAATTGGTCATTCCATGATTCAGGCTCACTAAGTCCAAAAACAGTTTTTTAGGTAATTGTGTTAGGTTTTATAACAAAGTCCCAAAACACATTATCGATATTATGATGGATAGTGAGTTCAAGAACCATGTCAAGAGGGTTTTAATATCTAAAGGGTGGGTCAATATGTGAACGATTGTGGGGTCTGGAATGACGCCCTCTCTGTTCATCTACTAATAATGAATGTAATTATTTATGTTTTGTAAAAGTATATAGCATCAAGGGATAAACCAGATCGAGTTTCTTGCCGGTTCTTTTCTATGACCGAGTTGTTTTCCGAACCGACGGTAGCTTTGACGTTCATAAGCGCCTTCTCAGGACCTAAATTGAATAAAGAATATTTTAGTTTTGATTTGATTTGCATAAAATTAATTCTAGCGTGTCAAACTTAACTGTAAAAATCCCATCGACCTGGAAATCAAATCCGGGTCTCATTAAATAGAGATGCAAACTACTATGATATATGATTTTTATGTATTGTAACAGAAATATGTAGGTTGCAGACAATAACCAACGTTGCTTAAAATTGGTCAAACGCTAGCATTATGACCACGGCTCAAAACTCGTAAAATTTTCAATTTGCCCGAGTGAAAGTTTCACCTGATAACCGTGAAGTTAGGTGCGGTAAAAGGAAAAGTGCTCCACAGATAAGACCCAAATGTTCGTCGTAATTACATCTCGGGGCCAATTAAAATTCATAACTTAGTTTTCTTGTATTGTTACTTTCTTACTTTTAATACGAGGATGGTTTCAGTGAGTTATTATATGTATTTAGATCCATTTCAATTATCCAAATATATAATTATATGGACCCTTTTTATACCTCAATATATATCAATCCAGTGTCGTGATGTTTGTCCAAGATGAACTCCGAAATAACTCAACCGATCTTCATAAAAGTTAACATTAATGTATAATTTAGTCCAAGATTTGAGTTTTTTATTTCTTTTCAAATCGTGGTGATCTATTGATTTGTCTGCTGGAATATCGTGGAATTTTTCGGAATTTGCGTACATTTATTAATTTAAATTGGTAACACTATCGGTGGACGGTGAATGAAAACTTCGTAAGGAATCCTGAACCTCAGAAATGTACTTGTAGTACTACTGTATGTGGGAAATCAAAGAACTGCGGATTTCTAGGAGTTTGAAATCGCCAATACACCGTGAGCTGGCGTGGCGATTATGCTCATACCTTCCTGTGGGAAGAGACCTATGGCCCTGTAGTGGGTCTCTTACAAGTTGATGATAATGATTTTTATTCATGTTAAAATATTTTAGACATCGGTTCGCAGATTGTTGTTGAATTGTAGATAGATAAAAGGATGAATCTTATAAATAAATTATTTTTATTTCCTTTGTTTATTTTAATTGATTTTTCATCCCGTCTCTTGTACATTTTTATATTGAATTTCTAGTATAAAGTTCATATTGTAGCAGCTTTTAAAATCCAATACACCTATAACTCCTTGTACATTGTTTACTTATCAATTGATGTAGGTTGAAGTAGTAACTGGCTGTCTAGAAACAAATAAAAAAATAATAATGCGCCATGTTGATTTTCAAATAATTTAAATGTCATCTATCAACCCTAGCTGTAGTATGCGTCGAGTATGCGCTAGAGACGGGCGTCGCCGACGACACGAGGTGTCAAAGATTTATCGTAACTAAATTGTTTCGCAAAGGTGAGCACTAATTCCGTTGGCACGGATCAACTGAGCTCGAATAAATGTTTGTCCAACTGTGACTGTTATTATCGAATGCTTTTAAAACGATTTAAATGCGAGTCGTTATAATCTGTTTTGTCAGGGATGTCTGCGTTTGTATTGCTTTGTTGTACAGCAGACGGTACGCTTAATTTGTGATAATTGTTTTCGTATAATAACCATACATAATATCGGAATGTCTCAATGCCGGGCAAATACACGAGCTTCAACAACAAATTAACTAAAAGTGTATTTCCGATTTCAAGCGTTGTAAAATCTGCATTTATACACCTAAAAAACTATTTCTTACTGAATGTAAAGGTCTTCAATATACCACGTTTATAAAGATTTAGAACCTCACATAAATTCCTAAAGTTTTGGAAAAACCCTCATTTGAATTGAATCTTTAATAATTAAGAAAATGCATGTATAATTTAAAACAAAAAACGTAGCATATATATATAAAGACAATAGTTGTTACTCAGTTACGGAAAGGATACAACAAATTAAAAAATATTGTAATATTGTTACAATCTAATAAAAACTACACTAAAAAAATCTAGACCACTCTAGCTCCAAAATTTTCTTAAGGTATCCCTATCAAAATGATTAGTTAAATGAAAGGATGACTCATTGATGCGTGGGAAAAACACACGCATGAACTTTATCGCTTTACCTAGTATCAGTAAAAATAGCATTCGAAAAATTGCACGTCTTCAAAGTACCATAAATCAAATTACCACAGACTCCCACACTATCCTACCCTCCAGTTTATTATAAAATATATACAAGCAAGCTTATCTTCAGCTATATCCTGTAGTCCGGTGTAGCTATAAACCTATAGCTAGCTATAACCTAACCTATATAGCGGTCAACACCGGATAATGAGGTTGTAAAAAAAAATCATATCCTGAACACCAAAACAAATAGGAATCAAAACAGAAGGATAAAATCTACAAGCGAATAACCGCAAATCATTGTAAGATATAAGTTCGACCTTACTGTAACTGTATCATAGTGAATTTATGTCACTTTTCCCTTTACAATATACATATACATTTTTCGACACAAATCAATAATTTAATTGTTCGCGAGCGTTTTCTATGTACTTATGTGCATTTTGAATAATTACTCACGAAGTTATATCAACAAACGTGTTAGGTATCTATATATATTAATTAGTGATAAAATCTAATTACCATCATAATATTATTAATATCTAACAGCGGCTTGTTTCTATCACAAATAATTATTTTTATTTACCTATGTTGCGGCACTCATATATTGTAAATTTAATAATTCACAATCTGCCTAACTTTGTGAAAATCTCTTATCATCAAATTAATTTCACCGTATGATTTTTGTTACAACTGTTATATGTTACTGCTAAAGCTCTAAATCCGCGAGCTGATCTGTGGATTAACTGATTTACTCCATTAACCTGCCGAATCAAGACTTTTCCTCATTTTTTTGCCGCTCCCGCTTATTTTTATCACAAGAATAACGAATAAAAATAAGGATGAAAATACAACGCCTGAACATAGATCGCCCAAGAAACACAATTATCATGTGTAAAGTAATTTATCTATTTAAGTATATATAGTACTAGCCTCTGCCCACGACTTCGTCCGCGTGGAATAGCTACTTTGGGCTAACGCTAACCCGAAATGGAAGCTCTAAAGAGGAAAAAAAGCCCCGATTTTTAAACACTCTTCATTGGTGCTCCGCTCCTATTGGTCTTAGCGTGATGATATATAGCCTATAACCTCCCTCGATAAATGAGCTATATAACACTGAATTTATTTTTTTATTCGGACCAGTAATTCCTGAGATTACCTCCAAAATCTTACAAACTCACAAACTTTACCTCTTTATAATATTATATAGTATTAGCGGGCCCCGCAGACGTTGTCCCGCCTGATTATAAAACAATCCTTGACAAATTATATACTAAAAACCTTCCTTAAGAATCACTTTATCCATTGGTGAAAATCGCATAAAAATCCGTTCAGCAGTTTTTGAGTTTATCGCGAATAGACAGACAGACGCGGTAGGGGACTTCGTTTTATACTATGTAATGATATATAGTATAGATATAAAGAGGTTCGTGCTGTCGACCAAAACCAAATGGCACAAGAGACGATTTCACTGATAATTATGATAGTCTATAATACACCATTCTTAGAAATGAGACTGGGTTTGGATAATCTCAGGAATATATTGGCAAATATTTCAGGATTAATTTTTGGCTTGCAAGTGGTAGTCAATCAAGTATGTTGTAGCGTTTGGTCACAATGATGACATGAAATAATAATATAGCCTTAGTTGGTAAACACGTTGAACAAAGCGGTCTGGCTCTTAAATGCAGCTGCCAGAGCAAAGCTATAGGTGTTTTTTGACAGACTCAACTTGCGGTGGTTGTTAACAACTCAAGCGTTATATAATCGAAATTTCAGTCACATTAGATCTGATTTTAGCTTCCACAATATATTCTGTTATACATATCCATTTCGAATGTTTTCTAATCCAAGTTGTCTACAAACACGACAGAGAAATATTCCTAACTGGATTCGATCCAGCTAAAGAAAATATCCTCAAACGAAACAGGTGCTCGGTGTTTCGCTTCAAATTAATTCGGTGCGGTTGTAATAATAAAAGCTAATCAGCACGCCGATACAGCGAGGCAGGCAAAATAAATAGATTTAGAACAAAAATAAATATAACCGTGCCGGCCGCGCCCGGACGTGATTCGCTTGTAAATTACCTGTTGGTTTTACTGAAATGTTTGATGCGTTTGCGCTTGATCGACACGTCTAGTTCGACGTATGTTATTTGATACTTGATTTTTATTCATCACGGAATTTAAATTACATTTTTGTTTCTCGTTATTTAGTCTGACCAACGACGAATGATAAACGTAAAATGATAACGCGGTATGATTGCCAACAATATAAATAGAAGTTAACAGAACACCTACACATCAATAATTGTTTTTATTTTTACTATCGATGCGATGACGGCTCATTTGTACTGTATTCGCATACCGCGTTAATCAACATAGATGTGTAACTACTGTAACGTTAATGTATGTTCAAAAGTTAAGTCAAATCGTTTTTCTTGCCAGTTCTTCTCGACGACTGGCTTGTTTTTCGAACCGGTGGTTGTTATATCGTTCATAAACGCTTTCTTAAGACCTAAATTGAATAAAGTATAATTCATTTTTAGATTTGATCTTACAAAAAGTTTGAGCTTTGCGGATTATTCTAATACCCGTCTAGCTACCTACTACTTCCAAGTTGAAATTCTGTCATCAAGCATCTCTAAGAGTATTCTATAGCTACACTTCAGAAATAATTCACCCCTAGGTCGTCTAGGTTTATTGTGTTCAACTAATTTCCCTAACGCTAAACCTATAGGGTATAAAAAACCTACATATTTCACTACTACAACGTATAATAACTGTCATGCTCGCTATACATACACTGCATTTTCAGTTATTTGTTTTCCTTTTCAAATCTTTGCTAGAAAGCTTACTATCTTTACGATGTCGACATTCGCTAACCTCCTTAGAGGTACGAATGCTTTAAGTTTCACAGGATATGTTAGTGTGATAAATTTCAATATTACATTTGCATTGAATAACGATGTTTTTTCTTTAAATTTAAATAATGGTTTGGTAAAAGAAAATGTATGAACAACGATCAAAACACCTCGATCGTTCTACGCCATGTAAACGGGTGGCCATGTGTTTCGTGTCGGTGCGCGTGCGCCGCAATTCGGTCGCAATCACCATTACCTGCGCGCTCATTTACATACTAACTACTATCTACGGTTTTGTCTGTATTTTAAATTAGATTTATTTTTTATTTATAATCGTCATTTTCATGTTTATTCTTTATACCTAGTCTAATAAGTTAAAAGGCAATTATCGAGTATATTCTCTATTTCTTTTTTTTGGTAGACTCTTGGTGCGCATCTTTTTTTGGTTTCGTTTAATTTATTATATACATCAATAATCGTTACCTGTGAGCAACTATTGGGATTTTTTATTCATTATTATTATCTTTTTTTTTACTTAACCATTAGCTACTTTGGGAGAGATTTTTAATGAGGTTATTGTCTTTATGGCAGTTACATTTTGATCCTTTATGGCCATCTTTAAGTTATAATCCAAAATTTCCCGCGCCGAAGCGTCTACGGCCCGATTGATGAACCTACTAACCGTGTCGTCAGTCACGTCAGTACGGTAGTCACTTGTTATATTCTCTACTACATCTATGCCATTGTAATATTTATAACATTCGTTTTTCTTCCTACGTACATTAGGACACACGTTTTGGACTACATATATAGATTTTTTATTTATATATTAGCTTATATAAAAATACACGTACAACAACGTTTGCTCTGTTTGATAAACGGTGTCTTAGAGTTTATAGCGTTTTTTTTATTATATAGGTCGATGTTATTTTCGACGTGCATTAACTTTATTTCTATTTTCTAGTTAGTAATAACTGGTCTCGTTAATAAATTCATAAGCACTTTTTTCCGTGTATATGTAAACACGCCGGTGTTCAGAACTAATTTTATACACTACGGGATATGTTTTGATGAGCAGTTTTTTCGATTCGTTTCATTTGTCTGCGGCCATTTATATTTTCGTTTTGTAGTGATTATATAATATTAAGATAATATTCCCTGTCTTTAGTGGGATAGGTAGGAAAAGTTGAATATCATTGATTATCTGTTATCATTAAGTACCATCTATTTTGTAATTGTTACATTTTCAATTCTTAAAAGACGTGATAATGAAAATGTTTTTAGACAGTATTATTTGTTAATCATTACGTAGAAAATATCCTACTGTCATGTTTTCGAAATCCTAATTAATGTTACGTACAAATGCGAATGTGAATTTGTTTGTTTATTTGTTACGCTTTCGCGCTTTTTTTTCCCGAACTGACTACGCTATTGACCTGGCAGGGTCTTCACAGCTTCACCGGACTACAACGCTTTCACGCTTTGACTACTCGACCAATCATTATGAAATTATGCATACACACGTTGTCAGGGAAGCAAAAATGGATATAGGATATGAAGGGCTAAATAGAAAATCGGGCGTAGTCCTTCTTCTTACCCTTATCCCACCTAAGTAGGGTCGGTACAACATGTTTGTCATGTTGTGATGTATGATTTGGCTTCATTTTTACGATCGGCCACCTGCCTGACATCAACCCACCTTGAGATTATTTTATTGTACCACTATATGTTTATGATTATTATAAATAATTACGAGGTCTGATAGGATCTTTTAGTTTTACATTTTTTCTGTAAGCTTTAACTTGGTAGGCTATTTATAGTTTCAGTTTGAGCGGCACTACCATTCCGGTTAAAAACGAAACTCTTCAAGATACATGGTTTGCTTGAAATAATGTCACTTTTAGGTAACAGATAAATAGCCAACTTTAGACTGTTCCCGACGACAGTATTTTCGGTATTTTTTTTCAGGATCCACGTTTCTCAAATCTGACAATCCATTCTTTTTCAAATTTATTTTTTATTTTCGACCAGAAAATATTCATTTAATAATATGACTATCTAAGACAAGTGTAAAATGCTTTGTGTCACATTTTTTTGTTGTTATATTTCTTCTTTAATAATGAATAGCTAGCTAAGTTTGTGACTTGACCACGTCGGTTATTATTATTATTAGGCATATTTTATTATTATTATTAGGCATATTTTACACAGAAAACAATTTCACATACATATAACATACAAAATTTCCTTTTAAAATCATTCATTCTAATGTATTCAAGTCCACCAAAAAATTCTTTCAAAATTTAAATTGTGTAGTTTTGTAAATGTGACTTAATCGGTTTTCCTCTTTAGCCCTCCCTATCTTTCTTGAATAGAAGTATGCCGACATAAGCTGGCCATCTTACTCTACTCCCCGACATGCCAAATTAAATATCGAGTACCGTATATAGTAAACGGAATTTTACGGTTTTACGGTATTCAATGTTATTTTATCAATCATGTCGCTCATTTAATTGAAAAAAGATTTAACTCAAATTTACGTTTCAGATAGTAAATTAACGTTTATGGGAAGAATACGTCTAATTCAATAGCCACTTCAATGCGATCAAAACTATGAAAATATACAGTTATTCGCTTTTTTTATTTAAACGTGTGAAAAACATAATCTCTGAAGATAGTTAATAAAGTGAAGTAAAATGAAAAAAATCGAGGTTTTAATAAATTATCTTATTTACTTTATTTTACTTTAAAAAATGCATTACTTAATTTTATTTAAAAAATGTACGTACTTTTGGTAACATTACGACTTAATTCAGTTTTATGCCAACTAACTATTGTATTATATTATGTTGTTGCTCCGTCTGCATTGAAACTATTTCATAACATATTTTATAAAAAAGTGAATTAACCACGAACTTTTATTAAATGCTTATTTCAACGTCTACGTTACAATTGATGAAATTTTTTGTAAGGTCCAAATAGTAATATAATTTACTTATACATGCTTTTAGAACAGATTTAAAACGGTTTTATTTATTTTTAAGATAAATTTAAGTCAGACGTGTAAGCATGGTCAAACGAAAACCACAAAATTGAATTTTTGAGTTCCTTTTTTATTAAAGGTGCGTAGCATTGTAAAGTTATTTTTCCAACGTAGTTTTAGTTTTATCTATTTCACTAAAGGACTAAAGGACGCAATTTAATGTTACTAAAATTAAACACTATCGAGAACGTGTTTGTAACAAGAGATACGAAATAACATTCACCTGTGCCCTATCAGCGAACATAAAAGAGACAAAACAAACTTGTTTCAAACGCGAACCACTTAAGAATAGCAGTTAACTACCTTATTATACACTCTTGATGAACATGTTTAGGGATGTGAAGCTGATTTCTAATATTCATATCGATAATAATAAAAACGAGTATATTCGCGGCACATAATATTACTTTTTTTTGCTATCATTTACTTTTATTTCACTGCTTACTTGTGACGCTTGTCTGTGTTATTGTCGGGAAATCTGTGCATCATTACGAGCAGTCTACATGACCTCTGACGGCGCGAGGACTTTACAATACCATAATATTGTGCAATCACCAATATAATATCGAAGGCCGCCCAAAATTACGTGCTGGTGATTGTAGCATATTCCGAGTACTAAGAACAAGGGACAACACTAAATCAGCGTTATTTAATACCGCCGTTGACGCGCTCGTTTATATTATTTAGACGTTAACATAGTATTTTAAGTCACCAATTAAACCTGTAGGTTTTAATGTTTAATCTCATTTGATATCAAATGATGATGTAATTTAGGATGGACACATATTAAACATTGAGGAATAGCTCTTAAGTGCAGCTGCCTAACTAACTATAGGTGGATGGGAACATATTCTTAACTCAATGGTGAATACACCATAAAAAAGTATTACCACTAAGCTGTCAATTTACCATAATATATTTCTTCTTAGAATGCTGCAACTTATTGCAGAGATTTCAGCCGATGTTAATTGACATGCTGTCTGTGGACACTATCCTTGACATCGTGTTTTTTATGAAAGTCAAACTTTCCGTAAACATACGATTTATGTATAATTTATATGACACAATTATTAGACTCTTCGAATTGCTTAGTGGTATTATTTACCGCCTCGCTGTTACTAAATTAATTATGTTGTCTTATTAGTCGCAATTAGATTATTTATGCAATACAGAAATTATTGTTTCTGGTCTGATTGTAAATTGTGTTCATTATTTTTATAATAGTAAAGTTTCACGCGATTCTGCGTTTCATCTGTATTGTTGAAATGTATTATTATAAAGGAAATAAAATATAGTCTTTAACTCCAAATGTTTATTTTTTAGGTAAGTTCGATTTCTACAAAACGCTATCACAAAATAATAGTGAAAGAAGAAATTATTTCATTAGACTGCTAATTACAGAAAAATTAGATATTAACGAATATACATTATTTGTCTTGATAACATACTATAATGTGATAAATACATTGAAAGTATTTTTTTCATATTCTGATTCAATGCGATTTTTTTTGATGTCATAGCAGGTTATCGAACAGGTGGGTCACCTGATGTTAAGTGATCACCACCGTCCATAGACACTAACAACACCAGGGGAGTGAAAAGTGCATTGCCAGCTTGTGTTTGGGGGAAATAAAAGGAAGGAAGAGGGGAGAGGGGAGGGGAGGAAAGGTGGGCCTTCGGCGCTCTCACTGACCGAACGAAACGCAACAATGCAAGCACTGTTACTTCACGTCGGTTTTCTATGAGAATGTGGTACTACCTCGGGCGAGCCGACCCATTCATGCTAAAACCAGTAATAGCTTCAGCGTGGCTCTACCACCTACAAAAATTATAAATATTATACATTATTATAGGAAAAAGCTTTTGCGTGAACCATTTAAATTTTACTAATAAATATCTTACAACTTATTATAATTTGTAACTGTTCAAAATGTGTCAAAATTGAAACATGTGTTTATTCGTAGAAGAAGTATGAGATTTCGATTAAATAATTTTTTTTTATAATATCCTCAATTTATGTATTATCATATTTAAAGTATTATAAATACATCTGTTATAGCAGTATTATCGACAAAAGACACCGCACGTCACTATAAACACATTAGGGTTGTCACGAAATGAAATTATACAAAGATCCACCTACGCATTTGCAAATAATACCCCGGTTATTTCTTACAATAATAATTTTACATCTGTTTACGAAGATTTTCAACTTTATTGTGTTAGCAATATGATTTAGAATGTATGAAAAATGTTATAAAGTGAAAACCTGTTTCGCGAGTTAGTTAAATCCCCTTTATCTCAAGGTGACATACCGCGGTTTATTATTTCGCTTGAGATATGTCCTTAATTCGCTTTAGAAGTTGTTGTGTGCACGCCTCGGTTGCTACATTAAGTTAAGGAATGTGATTTTGTATTAATTTTATTGTGCCTCGGCGATGGAATATTCGGTGTATGTAAAGAGTCTAATAAACAAAGTTAATTTAAACTTTATTATGTACTAGCTTCTGCCCGCGACTTCGTCCGCGTGGAATTGTTCCTTTGAGCTGACGCTATCACTCGGAAGAAGTCTCAAAAAAGAAAAATAACCCCGGTTTTGAAATATTCTACATTGATGCTCCGCTGCTATTGGTCTTAGTTTGATGTTTGTCGTTTGATAGATATACATAGAAGTTCTAAACAACTATACTGATTTAAATTATTATTTCTTAAAACCATAGACGTATACTTTAATCAGGTTTCAGTGTGTTTTTCACTGCATTAGGTAATATAAGGAAAAGGTAAGAGGTTAGAAATAAATTAATTAAATTTATTTTACCTAAACTGTTAAATATACTCTAATACAATGAAGTACAGAATAGTTGAATACAAAATGAACAAATGCTGACATATAAATGATTTAAATTAAAAAAAGTGTGTGTGTACTTATGTACACGCGTTAGAAGTTATACTTGTTTGGCGGAACAAAATAAAAATCTTTTAAAATTTTTTATCTTTCGCCTTATTCTACGTTTGTAGAAAAAACCACACTAATAATAGAAAAAATTGACTATAGCTAACTTCAGGGTGTCGGTTTTTCATGACGGTGTGCGCGCACATCGTAAAAATTTACTCTCATCGTTTTTCCCTAACGTATCAAAAGAAGTGTAACTTCAGAAAAAACATTATTATTTCGCTATCCCAATACGTTACACAATTTATAAAGAGTGTTCTCATAAATTAAACCCATACATTGTATTTGATAAGAACACTGTTTGCAATGTAGCAGATACCTGATGCACGGTGCACCGTGTGGATTTATTGCCAGACATAACACATTACAACTGTTTAGTCGAATAACGAATGTTCATTGTAATGTAATGTAATGAGGCAAAAATATATCATTCACTAAATACTGTACATCAAATCAATTCTTTTTTTTCAACATGGAAACGTGTTCCGAGGCGAGCTTAGGCTTGAAACTTACAGCTCGAATGTTGGTTCAGAGAACCCTTATTTTTTTTGTATACTCCTCGTTTTGTCTCGCCGAAATTTGCTAAAATCTTATGAGCACTAAGGAGACTTGACAGGTCAATATCATTATCATCATTACATAGTATACAACAAAGTCCTCTGCCACGTCTGTCTATTCGTGATAAACTGCAACTTCAACAAACAACAACTTCACAAACAATAACAACTACTGAATGGATTTTCATGCGGTTTTCACCAGTAGATAAAGTGATTCATGAGCAAAGTTTAGGTATATATAATTGGTAAAAAAGATAATTATTATCAAGGCGGGATATCTAATGCCGGGCCTGCTAGTATATTATATACTTCTATAGAGCGTACTAGACTCTTACAAATCTGAAATTAGGAGCAACATTGAGAAGAGATTGTTTTTGGATTTGTCTATCAATAAACAGACTATATATTTACACTGTATCCCTTCCTAAACATAAATCAGTATGCTATGAAGGTAGTTTCAAATATGCGGCGTCAAAAATTTGGAATAATATACCTCCCCCATTACAGGCGAAAAGCAAATTTATATTTAAAAAATTATTTAAACAAGAAATTCTTGAGCAACAAAGGTTAGGTCATTTATAATTATAATTTCATTAAAAGATTTGACGCATAATTCACAATATCATTAACAATATGCAACGCCTCTTTTTATCTTTTTTCTCTCATATTAAAATTAAAATTATTTTTGTATGGGACCTTAATTTAATTTAATTATATGTATAGGAATAGATAGATATTTTAAGTTTATGTTTACGACTTGGGCGCGAAATAATAAGTAATGTTTACTTGTATTTCAGCCGGGAAATTTTGAGGCCTAGCTGAAAACCAGCGTTTTACTTTTTTACGGTTAAGGTATACTTATACTATGGCAATAAATATATTTCTTTCTTTCTTTCTTTCTTTCATATTTGTTCGGTTAGCTCGATTCTCTTAACACACTTTCAACTTTTATATGTAAGTAGCAAACCACCCGGCTTACTAATGTTTACTGCTTATCAAAGACACAAGCTACGTAAAAATCTTTACGTAAACATATTTTTTAGACGTAATTTTAAATCTGTGCTACATCTATATACTCATTAAAATAATTTGAGTTACTAACTGATTTGAATAGTCGATTTGATACAAATTTCCAACTTATTGGCAGGTACTTAACCATAAAGAGATCAGAAAAAGTACTACCTACTGCTATCCTATACTGCCGTCTAATATTGCCGTATAATGTTGTCCTTCACCAAAACTTGTCAATCGACGCCTCTAAATACGTTTCAACGAAAATATAAATGTTAAATTAATATTATTTTAAGCTTACTCGTAAAACAATAGATTACACCGAATAAACAACAAGCAATTCAAATTTATTGTTATGTGTACACTAGCTGTGCCCGCGACTCCGTCCGCGTAGAACCTAATGTAAAAAACAGTGACTAATAAAATCATCTGAATGTATCAAGTCCATTTACTTATTTACTTTTCTCTCGTACTTAA
Organism: Antheraea pernyi; assembly: GCA_015888305.1. NCBI lineage: Eukaryota > Metazoa > Arthropoda > Insecta > Lepidoptera > Saturniidae > Antheraea > Antheraea pernyi. The sequence goes on along the minus strand of MU158840.1, from coordinate 70,525 downwards.
GTCGCGTCGTCATTAAAATTACAATAACTTTTGATAGAGTGAACCGATTTTAAAGAAACTATGACAAAATGTTTGTTACTCGAGAATATGCTTTATAATTTTCTGAGGTTTTATCGTGAACGCTGTACTTTAGCAGTAATACGTGTTCAAACAAACAGACAGACATTTCTAAAAATGATTGAAATCTATTTTATTATTTATTCCAAGACACCTGCAACATTTTTTTTCACAAACATCTAAATAGTACATACACGTCAGATTTACATCCTTATTATGTATAGACTAATTCATAGTATGTGTTGTATATGCACGTAATTCTCTCGGCTGTTGACTAACCTGTTGATTTAATAGTCTATTACTATTCATTCGGTTGTACTAAACAGATTAGTACTAATTGTAACTAATTGTCAGCTAAACGCACAGCGTCGTCGGCTCACAGCTGTCAAACGTTACGTATGTCTATTACTATGTAGTGATAACTTAGGATCTAGTAACAGGTGCTTATAATGGAAATTAACTGGTATAAAATAGTTACTTGCCGCACCTTTTTATGTTAAGTCAAAAAGAGTTCATTTGATAAAACTATGCAATCATTACTGTAATCTATTTTTCAGTATTTATCTTATATTTGCATTTTAAAATTCCTTAATAAGTGTTAAATTTACTATTCGACGTAGAACGACAACAAAATTCTTTACTTTGACCAATTAAATATAAAATTGTTATAAAAAATATTGATGTTTCGTTTTCTATATAAAACTGAATTTTTATAAGTATCTAATGTAATTATTTATAGAGGAGCAGTTAAGGGAATTCTACTTTTATTTTTGCCACACAATTTTCTAATATTATATCTATAGATTATTACTCTCATTGTCCAGTAGGTAACGAATGATATTGGCTGAGTGCCTTAAGCGCTCGCCTTAGTAGTCCGGTGAAGCTGTTAAGACATTGCTTGGTCACTAGCGTAGTCAGTCCGAAAAAAAAAAACGAATGATATTAGAAGTTTCCTGCGATCATTTCAAGTAACTAACAAGATGGTGGCCCGCTTGTTAGAACTTTCCAGGTAGTTTTTGTGGCAAGTCAAAATCCATGGTATTATTTCCCACACATTTTCACTCGTGCACAATAACCAAACTATACTTCGTAAAACTCCACAAATGTTACAAACTATAGAGCCACATAACACATGATTTACATAACATTCCAAGATCTGGCCGTGTGTGACCTCCAATCCCAGATAGGCATCGAGCTCACGGAAGGGGTACTACATAAAATAGTGGAGGATGAAGACACTATAGTGCCGCTGCTGACGTTCATGGAACACGTGGCAGAGATAGCAAAAAAAGAAATAAATAGAAAAGGAAAACGGAAGTTGCAAAAGAAAAACTTTCGATAGATATAGACATAAATAAATATATATATATATATATATATATATATATATATAAAGTCTCAAGATAAAGCCCGGGGGGAAAAGGGGATTAAAAAAAAGATCTGTTCGAAAATTCTAGGAAGAGAGTTTGACAATCTGATTTACATAAAATGCCCAACATAAATAAAGTATTTAGTTAGAAAAGGATTAGTACTGTATTGGTAAAAATAGCGTTATAAATAACCAATTATTTTTTATTAATATACAATAAATATAAGTATATGATTACTGTTGATTTTCTTTAGCAGATAGATTATCAAAGACTTTTCTGTAGGCATTTTAAATATGTACGATTCTGTAATATATAATTTTTATAGCTCTAAATGTTTCTAGAGCTAGAATTATCAATGTAAACGCCCAAAAACTCCATATTACGGTTACATTAAAACACCTTGAATTTTCTCGAATGTATATAAATACCATGTAATCTACATATAATCGTTAAGGAATTAATTCTCTAAATTATAGTTGTATCAAAACTTAAAAAGAATAAGGTAACGTACAGGCAAATGTGACAGGAGACTTTGTTGTATAGTATTTACAGATAAATATAGAAGAATTAATCTTGATATTGACCTAAATATAGTGGATCGAAAGTTTACTTAGTACTTCTTTCTTTACTAAAGCTCCAATATATCTAATAACTATTAGAAATCATCGCAACACACGCCAAACCGTTAGCACAAACTAGTGCAAGAAATATTTAAAGTTAATAGCGATTTAGCAACATCCGTGCACATTGAAATCTCTTGTAATAATTTATTGTATATACGTTTATGATACTAAATGCGATATTCATCGTAAGTGTTGCCTAAACATTCGGATTGAATTCAAAACTGTGATGGCGGACCGCACGCACATTGCATGTCGTAAATACCTGCCGTTTATTGGTCGATCATTTACACTGAATAGTGTACTTGAATACATACTGGCATGCTTAATTGCAATGACTATCTCGGTCGCCATATTTTCTACATATTCTTATGTAACACAGCCGGCCCGGCGGATATTGTCCCGCTCTGATAATAAAAAAAGAGACCTTGACCTTCAGTTATCTTCTTATTTTATTACGTAGTGGTTATACAAGGGTAAAATTTAGACTCATGTTTCTCGTTAGACCATCTATGCAAAGCCGGGGCGGGTAACAAGTGTAAAAAAATAATTGTTACAAGATTTTTGTAACCACTACATATTATAAAACAAAGTTCTCTGTCACGTCTGTCTGTCTGTTCGTGATAAACTCAAAAACGGCTTTTCATGCGGTTTTCACCAGTCGATAAAGTGATTCATGGGGAAGGTTTTGGTATATAATTTGTAAAAAAAAATATAATCAGGGCGGGACCACTTCTGCCGAGACTGCGAGTTTCTAATAAGAAGGCCACCATCTTGTTAGAACATTGGAACGATTGTAAGAAACTTGTACTATCATTACCTACTCAACAATGGCAGTAATAATATACCAGAAGATTGGTTGCCAAAAAGAAAACTAAATAAAATAGATAACGAAAGATCACTGTTTTTGAAAACTCTCTACTGTCTTTTGCGTCACCATTTCCGACGAAGTCCACTTCGGAGACAGTGCAAGTTAATGTCTCGATGTGAACGAGCGCAAACACCTTCTGATATAAATACCAGACAACGCAGCGCAGTTGCGTGTAATGTTGTACCTCAGTGCCCGACATTAAACGCACTACGCTCGCTCATATTATACGCGATTCAACGTTTTATCGTTCCGTTTCGGGCAACACCTGCTTGCTGTATAGCGCAATGAGATTGTACAAACATTAGTATTAACGTCTATTTAGGATTCATACGCAGTTACAATGTTATACCTAACAGTTGTTTGGTAGTTTATGTGTTTGCAGTTTCATATTGTATGTATGTATGACAGTTGTGATATTATTTATCTCAAATTGCGTAACATTTGATACATTGTGATTCAGTTTACTACAATAATACATTGGCGGTTGTAATTATTTGTTGTATAAAAATTACTTGAGTTATTCTCTTTTCAAGAGTCCAATAAGCTGACTTATTTATATACATTTTATTACGTATAAAAATGAATTTTTCAAATTTTATATGTTTATTAAAACTTCGTATAATCAAAAAAAACTAATTATTGGTAGCTGTAAAATAATCATCAAATGTCACAAATATACCATTTACACAGGCAATAAAAACAGCTTATACACTCTCAAGAAAACGAATAATCATTAATAGATTTATTTATACCAGCGGTGACCAACATTTTTTAAAGCAAGTGCGCGATGAAAAAATTTTACAAGGCGGTGGGTGCATGCATCTTATATTATTTGAAAATCAAACCTAGGTTTTAAGAAATGATATTTTTAGTTAGTACTTTGGAAACCTTGCAGCGATCGCAGTACAGATCAAACGTGGACTCGATTGTGCCCGCAGGTGGGAGGTTTGCCTCCACTGATTTAGAGATCCAGCTGCCTCACTAGAGGCACCACTAATGTGTTTAGTGTACAATGAAGCAGCTCGGTACACTTGGTTATGGTAAATATCTGATTAGTTCATTTATGCGTCCAAGATCGAAACAATTCACAAAATCTGACCCCCAGTCTCAGTACATCGAAGGTATGCTCCGACGCGACGGGACAAACCGAGTGACAGAGCGATGTCGGTCGCATTTGTCCACACCGTCGCTTCCCTGTTGATTCTGGCAGGAGACACGCGACACGCAACACCTCTGTTTGCGCGACTCGATTCTTTAGATTACGCGTCCAGTTAACAAGTATAGAGAGGACTTTTTATCTTTATATTATGATTTTTTATAAGCATAAATAAAAAATCGTCTTATCTTCGGTAATGTAAATGTTAAATTGCAAAGATAATTTTAATAAAAACAAATATTAGATAGAAATAAAGAATTTTAAATAATTGTCTAATCTGTGCCAGAGTTTTTGAACACTGTCGTTACGTGGAAGACAAATTTTAGTATAAATAGGTATTATAATATGAGTATAGCATCGAGACAACTTATAGATAAATAAATGTCAACTTTAGATTTCTATAATAATATTTTGACTTTATTCCATTTTTTTTTACTATATTAAGCACAAGCCCAAATTTACTGATATATACAGAGCGGCCAAAAAGATTAACGAGGGTTTTATGTAATCAGCTAAGTTTATAAGTGGCATTTGTGAAAACTCGCATTAAGAAACTTTTGTACGATCAGCAGCCGCCCGCAACTTTGTCTGTGTTTGTAACTTTATCAATGACAACACCATGCATTGTCTGCAACTCCAACGAATATACATTGCACGAAGAGATAGCTTTTGGGTGGCAGGATTTTGTCAAAGTTAGAGATCTTTATAGTTTTGCCAATTAAAGCAGTACGTCAATAAACTATAGTATATGTGTTATTCTGATGTACTAGTGGGCCTAGTGCTCGACGTTCAACCATAGTTCATTGAATTTTTAAAGTTTGAACTTTATTAGGGTTCTTTTATCAATATATAACCTCTATAATCAAAGGTTTTCATCATGGCTATTCAGTTATTTGCCATTTTTTTAATTATATAATCATAAAAAAAGTCGATGACTAAATGAAAATTGAAATTAATTATAAATTTGAAACAAAAAACATGCAGTTACATATAAGGCTCTCAAATACTAAGTAAATATAACTTTACGAAATTTATCGCAATTCATGACACAATTTTCAATTAATTTTAAACGACACCATGGATGCATGGTATTTCTGGGTGATATTGAATTAAGTATAGTCTGTATATTATAAGGAATAGGAATGTGCCCAGTATCATCATTTGGAAAAGTAATGGATACACAATAGAATCAAATGATAAATCCAAAACAAAGATGTTTTTAATACTACCATTCACTTTTGAAAATTAATTCATTTATGTTCATAATTCATCATCAACTGTACTAACTGTATTTTGATTTTACAAAGTATTGTTTCGCTCGTTTTTTATTGAATCATAATTTGAAGTAAGTTTACCATAAAAATACTAAACATTACAATATTGACGTTGACTTTGGTAATATTGCTGTACTCTTATGACAACATGAAGACAAGTGACATGAAGTGAAAGCAGTCCTATAACCTAAAAAATTAGACATCCAATAAGACCAAAGAGAATAATAATGATTTCAATGGTTCCATAAATGTACTAAAGATAAATTGTTTATCAATTAATTATTAATGTATATATATTATGAATTTACATATTATATTACTATAAAATTAACCTACAATTTGGCCAGTTGATTTCAAAGGACATATTGTAAGGCATGCAACGTCAGTCATGTTAAATATATTGAAAAGGTAATTGGAACGTAAGAAGGATGAAGGATGTCAGAAACATCTTTTTCATTGACATGTGTGTATATGTTGTGTAAAATTCAAGCAGAAGTATGAGTAATGTATATTTTAATTTATTTAATATGCTTGTAATACATTTTATATAAAAAAAATAGGTTTATGCAATTCTTTGCCATATAAACTTTAACTATGCTAAATTTCAAGTTCATCCATTCGCGTTCGCGATAAAAAAGGGTACAAAGTTTTGACTTCACATATTAATATATAAGATATAAGCTATGTTGCTATTGTAGTTTTATCAAAAACTGAGCTGTAGATTTTACGTAAAAGAGTAACAAATATCTATCCATACAAACTAACTTATAATATTAATATGTTCAATTAAAAAAATATTCATATCTTAATTCTTATATAACTACCTGGAGCATATATGTTCATTCTTACAGAAATGGTTACATTTTGAGGATACTATTTGATTAGCTAGGAGTGGTTGTGGGCTGTTTGTTATTTTTTATTTGTAACTTTGCGAGTACTTCGTAACGTTCCATATCACTTTTACTGATTTTAAGTTACCTTTGTTAACTTTCATTATTGTTGTTAAGGTCCCTAGGAAAAGTATAAAATATGTAGCTCGGATAACATTCAAGAAGTTTTCTCTCTCTCAATAACGGGTTTTGGGGATTATAGCTCGTGCGACCAAGAGACACTGCAATATACACTTTTATATATAAGTATACGTTTATTTCCAAGAGTAACCCTTTAGGATTTTGATTAAAAACAATTACCAAGCTATAATTTAAGTATAGCGTCTGCTGAATCGAGTTAATGGTAATTAGGTTCATCGAATCGATCTTTTGGCACATCTCCAGTGTCACTGACTAATTTAATTCATAAATTTGTCAAAAGCCGCCTCCATACAAATAGACCATAAATGCAGGTTTAAATTTAAACGCCAGTTATATTCAGTCGCACACCTAGGAACTAGGAAGTTCATTACGACAACACTATGCCGCTTATGCCTGTTGTTCCTAATTGAACTGTTTGTTGGTGAATTGCGCGACTTTGCTCGTGTCGTGCGTCCGACGCTTTATCTTGCAACCTGAATAGAACTTAGAGGAATTATTTCAGATTATTATGTGTAGAGACTATGGAGTGTATGTATCTCCGTATGTGCACACCACCAATTAGTAACAGTTATTGCACGTTTTAGGTAATATCCAGTGGACGTACATACTCCCATCACAATGATATAAAGCCGTTAAAAATATACAATGTTATACAGATAATAAAATTGTAATTATATATCTATATTATTATTATATAATAGATAATATTAATTTTCATAACAAAACATTATACTACTTTACAAGAAATAATTATAATTACATGAACGGTAGTGACTACTGTAGTTAATAACTGTGTTGCAGCTACAAACGCTCGCCGCCGGACAACACTAAACTTTTTAATTTAAAAAATTTACACAATAATCGTCATACTATAAAACAATGTAGTATGAAAATAATTGACCAGATGCTGCTGAACAAGCGTGAGTGAATGTATATGTTGAGTAATATGCATGTTAAATATTTAAGTATATGTTAAAGATACTATCTTTTTTAATGAAACAATTTCAAGTAAACTAATTGGCAGTTCTGCCAGTACGCGACGTTGAGTCTTTTTTTAAATTATACAACAAATGGTAAGCAATGTTTTAGTTCCAAATAACTTTTGTAGCAATATGTTTAACATGAAGTAGAGAATAATGTAGTGCATTATTTTCAAAGTAACCATACAGTTGGATACTAAATCAACCGAGAACCATAAACTATGCATATAAATAATAAACGTACATATTTTAAATGTATTTTCGATGCGTTGCAGTATTATGTGATGCATGAAACATAGCTGAGTTGGATTGAGCTCGTTTTCTGGTGTTTTACAATCTGTGGTTTATGTGTTTGAACTAAAATTATGCGGCTATGACAAAACTTGTTATAGCAACAACAGATTTTACAAAGACGATATTATTTTCTCTTTAAAACGATATTGTACAAGTTGACTAGTAAAACCGTCACGTAAGAAAAAATGGTTATATCCTCTTTATGTGGCTTTCTCTTTCTCTCTCTTTTAATTATATAGGGGCGTGTGTTCGTGAGAATATCGTAGTTCGAGCATTTGAGCCTTATTAGTTTTTTATATAGCTTACTATTTTACATGTACTTTTGGATATCTAAGTATTTTTCCCAAAATATCAAACTAATCTCTTTGATTTGATCGTTTACTTTACGTAATTTGCGTTGAAAAAAAAATACAACAAAATAGCGAAATAAAAATATACACAGAAAAAGAAGAGAGAGAGTCGTATAGAGAATGCAACAGTCATTTTTATTAGTAAAAAAAAAAAAACTTTCTATCTCCATATTATCTAATTCCATTCGAAGTTGAAAACAATCAGAAGGAAGGTTATTCTTGTCAGAGGTTCTTTAACCGCACACGTTTTTTATTATTATATGGTAGGGTTCTATACCTCAGTTGAGTCATGACCTCCATGCACAGACTCAATAAACTCCTCACAGTGACTCTTTTCCTTCGTCATAACAGTGGTGATTGGTAATATATTGACAATGTCTAAGTAGTTACCGATGTTCTGTTATACCATGCTTGTCAGGCACTGTGCCTACACTTTGCCGTGCTATAATTGAAATACAAAGAAACAGCGAGATATTTTCAACCTCAAAAATTACTGGTAAACAAATGTAAGTATTTTGTCAAATCTCTTACCATTTTCTCTAGTTTCATTTAATAATAATATCTTGGAACATAAATTTTCACATAAAAGTTCTGACAAAAAAAAAGAATCAAAATCAAACATACTTTATCAACTTAAGCCCTGAGAATGCACATATAAATGTTAAAGCTACCACCGGTTCAGATAACAACCCAACAACTCACTCATGCCCGGTTTCTGAGATACTCAGTTATCACAAAGCTAGTTATAGACTCAACAAAGTTATCCATAAGATAAACTGTCAAATGGACTGTTGAGATTTATCGTATGATTATGTGTTCAGAATCGCAGTTTGAAAAGTTATCGAACCGATAACGCTATTGAACAGATAAACTACAATTAAAGTCAGAAACAGGGCATCAATCATCGAGAAAAACTGAAAAGAAACTCGATCTAGTTTATTTTTGTATGATGCATATTTTTACAAATATCGATCGATAAATACATCCGTTTTTGGCCGATTGGCATTCGTAGAAAAGTGCATCGTTCACATTCTGATCCATTCTTAGACATTAAAACTCGCTTAGAATGGTGCTTGTACTCACTATCTGGCAAATCGGTAATGTGCTTAGGAACTTTGTTATAAAACCTAACACTATTAACAAAAAAACTGTTATTGGTCTTACTGAGCCTGAAACATGGGATGGCCAATTTATTATTCTTATATCTTATTAAATATACAATATAAAATCAAATAAAACGTTACGACGGTTGATCCTGAAGTGAATTTCAACGCGAACAGATTAGCCTCTTTTTTATTGGAACAACAATTCGTCACGTGTATTATTTATCCCGTGACAACTCTTTCATCTGTTTATTACAATTAGTCGAGACGAGAAGCTGGAATATCGTGATCGCACCATTTACCGCAACCCGATTGATATATGGGCCGTCGTTATTCAGACGTACGACATAAAACACGTTTCGATAATAAGAGTTCGTGATTATCTCTGAACTACTTATTGATTGTTACTTGATGTATGTATTTTTCATGTCTTGTAATTTGTTCGGAAAATAATATTTCTTTAAAGATTGCTGTACACGTTGTTTATGAATATTAAAGCAAGATTTATTATAGAATCTACACTTCTTACTCTATCAAAAAGCTAAAAAAATAACGTTATATTAGCTTTCTAAAATTGAAAAACGATTTATATGATTATTAACGATTTAATAAGGGGAAACTAAAAAACTTTATATACAAAAAACATTATTGTCTCATGGTGTTTAATATAATTAATTCTTTATCAATGATTTTAAAAACATTTTCTCTATTTATATCAATGGAGACTGTTCTTATATCGTTCCTCAGGATATGAACACAGTATTAAAACTATAAACAACTTTATTGTGCTCTCTTTCAATATCCAATTAGTGTGTGCGTGGGCGCGACTCTACAATACAAATTATATTGTTACAGCTTACATTTTTCTTCGAACAACCAATCATAAATAGTTTATTATGACTGAAAATGCTAACTTTATGTCTCTACGGATAATTTAGAAAATTTATAGCTAATATAAATGTATGATAAAAGGATATATTAAAAGAAACGATTTATTACTTTGAGACACGACGAACGCATAGATTCATTGAACGCGTGTAGAAAAAGAAAGGACTAACCAAATTATACGAAATAATATTATGTATAATTATTTACATATTAAAATAAATTTAATAATATCAAGTTTATTACAAAGTGGTTTGTTATTAATGCCTGCACCAATAGAACCGAAAACATTATATTTAATATTGATAGATATTAACTGAAAGCACGTAATTTGTGATACTTTTACATGATCAAAATAGATATATCATATACCTAATGCACATATCCAGTATACTGGGAATGACTTTTTTTTCTTTTTTTATTGTAGCACGGCAAAGTGACTGCATTGTGCCTGATGGTAAGCATAGTACAGTCCAAAAATAACGTAAACGTTTACAACAGTGTAATAATACAAGCAGCAGGGAAAAACTAATCAAATTAGCATGCTTAATGAATATAAAAACATCACAATAATAAAAAATCACAATATAATACTATAATTTTTAAATTACCTATACACGCTATTTTTTTGTTCATTATTACTTTTGTAACTATGTATGCACAATAACGTATATTTTCACATTACATATACAAGTAAATGTATATTTAACCTTATGAAGTAATCTGTATTTCTATCTGGACATATTTTTTTCAAATTTTATAATGCAGATCTACTACTATAGGCAAATATCACGATTTTCTTTTATATTTGTATATCTAGATTTAAGTCAAAAATGATTTGACCAATTATTTTAAACATATTCTGAAGACGATAAATTTTTATATAGTCATTTCATAATTGATATGTTTTAAGAATAAAGAATAGTACCTATTTTTAAAAGCTGTAATAGAAAATATTTAAGTAAATTATTTTTTTATTTATTTTCAACCGATTGTAAAGAAATTTTGTGTACAGTGACTAATTGATACTTAAAAAAAATCAATTGTTTGTAAAACTATGTATCATGAAAAGGTAAACCCGATCGAGTTTCTTGCTTGTTCTTCTCGATGACTAAATTATTTTCCGAACCGATGGTAGTTTTGACGTTCATAAGCGCCTTTTCAGGACCTTAATTTAATAAATTATTTTTCAATTAGATTCCATAATACTTTCATAAATTACGAAAATAATTATTGCGTAATAAACGTGGGCAGAATTTTAATCATAGGAGGCAAACGAACAGGTGGGTCACCTTACGTTAATTGATCATCGCCGCCCATAGACACTAGCAACATCAGAGGTGTCGCAAGTGCGTTACCAGCCTGTGTTTGGAGGGGGAGGGGGCGAGCGGAGGTGGTCCTCTGGCGCTCTCACTGATCCAATGAAACGCAACAATACAAGCACTGTTACTTCACGTGGGTGTTTCTGTGGGTTAGGTGGTAGTAACCCGGGTGAGCCGACCCATTCATGCTGAAACCAGTAATAGCTTCAGCGTGGCTCAACCACCTACAATATTAGATATACTTGTATTTTATAAAACGTTCAAATACATCCTGAAACATAATATGAGAGCTAAAATAGCATAAACTCATTTCTCTATTACCTTTAGAACTTTTCTTTGATAACATTTTACCTTACGTTATAACAACTCCAAATTACGAATGTATCGTTCTAATCTCGTCAATCAGAATATAAGCCTCTTATGAGAAAGCAATACAATGTGTGCTTAGCGTGCACTTACGGTTTAAAAAGTAAAAGTGGGATTACGCGGCACCCCGGGAGGCAAGGTGGCGGTGTATACACGTGAAACCACTCAATGCCCGCCTGGGGTTTGGGGTGGCGAGTCTTAAATGTTCAACCATTAAATAGCCGTGGGAAAATATATCTAACTTTTTCGTTAGTAATATAGAAAAACTAAATTAAACTCGTATTTGGATCAGGTTTAGGAATAATTTTCAATATAACTCCGAACCTAACTGTACCGACTGTTCATAAACAGTTATTTAGGAACGGTCACCGTTGTTATTAAATCCCGAATCAATTATAAAATAATAATTATACAATTGGCGAGCAGATTAAGTTCTGCTGCATTCGCAATACTGAGCCAATTAACAGATAATGTCAGTTTTAGGTTAGTCTACTTCGCTTACTTCCATAGCTTAATGTCTAATAGTATTTTGTTGTGGGCGACAGCATCCCATAGACAGCCCAATATAGACACCATATTTTTATTACGAAAACGGGCAGCTATATGCAATATGGGACCTCGTGAACCGTTAAATACCAAGTTTCACGGGTTCGGTATCTTAACTGTACCCTCTCGATACATTCTTGATAATATAAGGTATCTGCGCAAAAACCTTGAAAAGGTGGATGTCGTAAAAGACCGGCATGATCGAAATACTAGAAACTGTAACAAACTGGTTATCCGCCCTCGCATCGCCCGCTCTCATTGGAAGAGTCAACATCGATCTGAAGATGCTTCGTGATGTAGCGAAACACGTGTAATCGATTGTCGTGATTACACGTCAATCTGCAACATACCTACTTTAATTAATTTATTGATAATTATTATATTTATATTAATTATATATTGTATAATTATATATATATTGATTAATTGAATCGCTTTTTGTTCCAGTTAGACGTAGTAGTGTTAAATCAATTCCAAGCGGAAATGCAAAGTAGCGTCCACTATAATATTTAATGATGGAGTTCCGCAAAGTAACGCCTTCTTCAATTAAACAAAAAATTCGTTTCAGACTCAGTAAAGCCAGTAACAATTAATTAAATAATAATATTAAGTTTTATAACATAGTCCCAAAGCATATTACCGATTTGTAAGTTTAAGCACCATTCAAGCGGGTTTTGGTGTCAAAAAGCTATTATAGAGTGAATCAATATGTGGACAATGTTGTTGTCTGGAAATGACTCCTCTCTTCGCATCTGCTAAAAACGATTATAACTTGTAATGTATTTGAAATATGTTAAAAAGATAACCCGATCGACTTTTTTGCCGGTTCTTCTCGATGACTGGGTTATTTTCCGAACTGGTGGTAGTTTTGACGTTCATAAGCGCCTTATTAGGGCGTAAATTGAATAAAGTATTTTTATTGGGATTTGGAGTGAATCCTAGCTAAATTATAAATGTGAGTTTGTCTGTTTGTTATGCTTTCACGACCTAACTACTCAACCGATCATCATGAAATTCTACATACACGTTGTTAGTTGTTAAGACTACAAAAAAGGACATACAATACCTTTAATCCATGAATAAGGTTCTATTCCCGATGTATAAATAATTAATTAATGCGCGAGCGAAACCTCAGCCAAATGCTAGAAATAAAAAAACTAATATTCTTATTTTTCCTGATTTCACAACTAATGCTCTTTATTGAAAATGATTTCTGCCATTATCAGATGGCCAATATATCTCAAAATTCAGTTTTATAATTTCTTATCCACTTCAATTATGCACAATAAACCAATTATATTACGCAAAATGCCACCAATATTACACGATTACGTAAGGCAAGAAGACTGAATAAAAATAAAAAGCACAACATGGCAGACTAAATTTCCGCCAGAAACTCATTATTAATTCATCTTACTTATTTCACCACGAAGAGTGTCATGAAGAGCTATTCCGCTTGTTATCTGCTGCTGAGTTCCATTACCGAACGATTCGCTACAAATTGAAATTCCATCAATTTCATCTTGATGGTTGGAAGTCGTCTACTGTGTGTTTTTTCCACGTACATCGGTTCTTTGGAATAAACTACCAGCGGCGGCGTTCGTGAACCAATATATTTTACAAAACTTCAAAAAACAACCTACTTTATTTTCAAGGACCGGTAAGGAATCTCCGATGTCGTCGGTGACCTTGAGCGAAGAAAATCTCTGTTTGAGCATAAATTAATTAGGCGGTAGTTTATTGCTTATTGAGGTGGTTTTTTGACACATCATATACAAATCAAAAATCGGAAATGGTCATCGGTAACTTGTTGGGTTTGTTTCGGTTTTGTTGTTTATGATGTCCATGAATTGGAAAGCTGATGCTCTTCATCAACATCAGCAACCGCGGCGGAGAAGACTTATCAGATAAATGAGCCTTTATGCCGGTTATAAAGAAATATTTTCAGCATTTATTGTAATGGGGTATCTACCTCCAGCCAATTCATACAGTCCACTGTCTAGGTTACATACCCCGGCCTAAGTGAATGTGGTAGTTGCCACTCCAATCACTTACGCGAATCGTATGTTTCTTTGCTTCTAATCGCATAAAAAACATCAAATATTCCACAATATTGTTCATGGTTTCTGCATTATTTTTCGTATTTCACACCCTTAATGAAGGATATACTCTTTTTCTTTCTGATTTTAAATTTAGATATATAGAAAACACAATATTTTATGTAGATTACTTTTATATAAACCACTATGAATACCACATTAAATAAATGTCTCATACAATGACTCACAATAAGAGAAAGCAAATGTTACGAGATGAACTTTTGCATTTCAAGGGACGTTCGATTAAGCGACGTTACAATACGTTAACAAAAACGCTTGCGGTTTTTACCTCAAAGCTTGTCATCGCTTAATAGAAAGTTGTTATTAATCAAAATTACTTGTAATTTACATAATAACCTTATGGTCATGACCTAATTTTAAACCTAATTTTAAAATTATTTTATGATAGTATAACTTTCCACGCGCTCACGTATAACATATTTAATGATAACTTTGCTAAAGATGAAAGAAGAAAGTCCTGATTGATGAATTCTAAAAAGTTAGCAAATATAAATGTTTTTTCATGACGACTTTTTTACTAAATCTCGTCACTAGATGGCGTCAAACTGTATTTTATTGCTATTAAATTTGTATTATAACATAGTGCGGACGAAGTCGTGAGTGGTTGTTAGTATATATATGATATATAAATATTAATTATTGTATAGTATACACGAATTTTCTATCCTATTACTACACTCAGTATGGCAACTAACTATTACAGATGAACAATGGATGAGTTATCGAGCATGGGAAATAACCACCTTTTTTACAGCTTTTCAGAGGTTTCCATCCTCCGTTTTTTTGGGTAAGTGGATATTTCGATACTGAAAACCGCACCGGACCAAGCAAATAGGTTATGATAAAAAGAAATCTTTAACAACGTCAGAACCATAAAATTATAAAGTGTGCGATCATAGTGCAACTATGTGATAGTGAGTTTATTTATTTATTTATACATTATGCCTTAAATATGCAATGGCGGACTTAATGCCGAAGGCATTCTCTACCAGTCAACCATTAGGTGATGCAGAGATAAATGTTGGTAGGTTTAAAAGGAGAAGTTTTTATGAAATTATGATTAACCTATTTAATATAACAATATATAAATAACATATCAACACCGATATACTACATATATACAATACATACATATAATAACATCATACATAAATAAAAGTATAATAATTCAACATCAAGTATTAAAAACAGCATTAACCAGATAATTCTGCTAACTGAGACTGGTAAAGCCGACGTACCCTGACTTTAAAACTGAAGCGGTTAGATGACATCCTGATTTCATAAGGAAGCGCATTCCATAGGAGAATAGATTGGATAAAGAAAGAGGAATGTACAAGACCGGAAGTATGGACAGGACAGCAAAGAATAAGATTATTAGAAGAGCGAAGGTTAAGGTTATGATTAGAGCATAAAAACTGAAAATGTGGAGTTAAGTAAGAGGGATTGTTGGGAGAAAATAGAAGAGAATACAGAGTTGTCAGAGCCCGCAAACTTCGACGCTGGCGTATGGGCAACCAATTAAGCTCTGAACGATGGCTCGATACATGGTCATACTTACGAAGATTAAAAATAAATCGAATGCAATTGTTGAGTAATCTGTCAAGTTTGTTAAGAAGGTCAGCGTTCAGTTCATATAAGCACACATCCCCATAGTCAATTATAGGAAATATTATAGATTGCACTAGCATGGTTTTCGTTTTAACTGGGAGAAAATTTTTCAGGCGATAAAAGGACTTTAGAGTACCGATCACTTTCTGACTAACCTTGGAAATATGAGTTCTCCAATCCAATGTGGCATCAATGTGTAAACCAAGGTCCTTTACGTCCGTACTAAACGGTATGACAAGACCACTGAATATAATCTGAGGCAGCGAGCTGAAGTCTATTCTGGTAATCATACGAGAGCTCCCTATTACAATTGCTTGACATTTGGAAGGATTAACTGATAAGCCAAACCTCTCGGACCAATCCTTTAAGGCATTTAGATCCCGGTTAATAGAATATATTGCAGCTGATAGCGAATCTACTGCGGCCTGTGTGTATAATTGCAGGTCATCAGCATACAAATGATAGGTACATCGCAGTTCATGAGTTAAGAGGTTAATAAAGAGGGAAAAAAGAAGAGGTGAAAGTATACCACCCTGAGGGACGCCAGCACCAAGCTCACACCAATTAGACGTAGCCCCATCTATACGGACCGATTGTTTTCGTCCCTTTAGGTATGAAGCGAACCATGCCAGTGCCTCTAATGAGATATTATAATGAGAAAGAATAGCCAGGAGAATGTCGTGACTAACAGTATTAAAGGCATTGGAAAAATCTACTAGAACCAGCACAGTAATCATTTTATTTTCCACTCCATTTCTCAAATCACCAGTCACTTTAAGCAAAGCTGTAACTGTACTGTGACCTGGCCTGAAACCGGACTGTAATGGACTCAAGATATTGTTGCAATGTACAAAGGATGATAGTTGATTGTGCACACATGCTTCGAGTACTTTAGAAAGAAATGGAAGTATAGATATAGGTCGAAAGTGACTCGGAAGAGAAGGGTTTGCAATTTTAGGGAGAGGGCGAACATAGGCTTTAGTCCATATGGATGGAAACTGTCCAGAGGATAGAGAAAAGTTTATGACATGAGATATAATAGGAAGAATCTGGTCAAGAATAGTAATAATCATTTGTCTACTCAAATTGTCACAGCCCGTAGCATTAGACTTTATTGAAAGAACGGACTTTTTAATCTGATCACATGTAACCGTGGAAAACTTGAATGGGCTCATGTCCATACGAGGCAATGCGGCTATGTAGCCAGTAGTCCTACTTTTAGTTAGATCACTCAATTTATCGGTGGTTGTAAAGTGGTTATTGATATCATCTAACTTTATTGTATTAGGTAGATCTAGATGTTGAGATCTGCCAATGCCAAGGGTCCCAAGGAACTTCCAGATATCAGCCGAGGAGGAAGGAACAGAGATATTATTAAGGATATACTGACGTTTGGCATTGCGTATGATCTGGTTACATCGGTTTCTAGCGGACTTAAATAAGTTCCAGTTAATCTCGCCACGGTTTTTTTTAAATTTACGAAAAGCACAGTCTCTACGTCTCATCGCCATTCGGATCTCGGTTGTCATCCAGGGTGCTGGAGGTCGCCTTAATTTAACTCGTTTTATGGGCGCATGAATATCATATAAGTTTGTGATAAAATTGTTAAAAATACAAACTTTATCATCTATATTGTTAGCATTAATCAGAGATTCCCAATTTATTTCTGAAACATCTGCACAGAGCTTGTCCACATTCATTTGTGCAAAGCAACGTATGAGTAATATTTTTGGTTCTTTCTTCGGAGGTTTAAGAGTATAAGAAACAAAAATAAGGTCATGATGGGAGAAACCTGGAGCAGGGTACTGACCATGAGAGAAAACAAGTGACAGATTAGAAGTAAGAATTATGTCGAGCCAGGTGTCATCTCCAGTTACATTGTGGTGAGTAGCTTGAAGGGGTAAAATATGAAAGCTGGAAGATTCAATGGCACGCCTAAGCTTAACAGTACGCGAATCCCGCTGCGCAAAAAGATTTGTATTGAAGTCTCCCATGATTATGTGATGTTCATAATCAGCTCCCAAAGTTTCGAGAACTGGCTCAAGGTCAGTAAAGTAATCTATGGAAGGGGGACAATAAACAACACCGATTAAGGTTTTAGCTCCTCTGACACAAACCTCTAGAAAGATATACTCCACAGAAGCAAGATGCTGAGAAGAAGATAATTTAACAATTTTGTAAGACAAGTCGCTACGGAGATATATAACGACCCCACCGCCTCTTCTATAGATACGGTCGTTACGAATAAGAACAAAACCAGGGAGAGAATACATAGTAGAAAGTAAATGAGGTTTGAGCCAACTCTCAGAAATCAGGATGGCATGAACGTTCGTATCTGAAAACGCTTCTAGAAAATCACTATAATGACTTGGCAGACTTTGAGCATTGATGTGGCAAACATTAAACAACTGGTTTGATTGTCGATTCAGGCTTTGTCGTAAAATGTCACCAAGGGTTTCGGTCACAGAACAGTAACTGCAGTTATCAGGCGAGCTAACAGAATCATTTGCAGAATAGAAAGATGTATCACTATCAGATCATTATTAATTTTATGAATATAATTTATCGTTTAATTTACAATTTCATTTTATCGACTTGATATTTTATAATGTAAGGTGTACTGACTGTATAGTAAACGTCTACAAAAACGTCTTCGTTCCAACCGGGGGTTCATAGACCTTTCAAGCTTTTTTTACATTAGCTCCAATATATGTAGGTTAGTTTTTATTTTAATTGAACCCGGTAGGTGATGCTACGAACGGGTTGTAGGCTTATTTTAAAAGATTTCTATATAGGTATATGTGGTGTGTGTGGGAGTGAGTCCCTTGATAGTTTGGATTTACAATTGGACTGCAATCTGGTTTTAGGTTTATTCAAATATTTCGCGTTTAAAAATACAATTGAAACCGGTGACAACCGGTTTGATGCAGACGAAGTTGCACAGGTCAGCTGGTATATAATATTTATAAAGGAATTATTTTTGTTTCTTTTTATGCATCGAAGGGTTGTGAATAAATTTATCTTAGAAATAATGCTTTTATAAATATTATATATTTCAAATCTAATCAGAGATTATTACGTAGTTATATCGGGGGTTGAATGTAAGTAAATACCTTAGTTAATGCGTTTATGGGATATTTGCGACGGGATAGTTGCGATAAAAGATTTTGAGGTGATAATGACTTAGTTTTTTTATTTTTTATTGTAGCACGGCAAAGTGAATGCACTGTGCTTGATGGTAAGCACAGTACAATCCAAAAACAACGGTGACCACCGAAAGATACTCCTCCGGCGGTCGTTGCTGTTATGCCGGCCTGCATAAATGTCTCTTCATGTTACGCTTGAAGGACCCCATGTTATAGGAAGGTGGGAACATACTAGCCGGGAGATTGTTCCACAGCTTCACGGTACGGCAAAAATAAGATGTAGCGAACTTTTTATGTCGTACCCAGATAGGAGTTACCGTAAAACTGTGGCTCCGAAGACCAGCGCGCGTGGTTCGGTTGTGAAAAGGAGAGGAAGGGATTAATTGGAATAACTCTTCAGAACACTCGCCATGATAAAGAC
>MU158840.1:38423-48836 GCA_015888305.1 Antheraea pernyi | reverse complement strand
GTCATCTCCAGTTACATTGTGGTGAGTAGCTTGAAGGGGTAAAATATGAAAGCTGGAAGATTCAATGGCACGCCTAAGCTTAACAGTACGCGAATCCCGCTGCGCAAAAAGATTTGTATTGAAGTCTCCCATGATTATGTGATGTTCATAATCAGCTCCCAAAGTTTCGAGAACTGGCTCAAGGTCAGTAAAGTAATCTATGGAAGGGGGACAATAAACAACACCGATTAAGGTTTTAGCTCCTCTGACACAAACCTCTAGAAAGATATACTCCACAGAAGCAAGATGCTGAGAAGAAGATAATTTAACAATTTTGTAAGACAAGTCGCTACGGAGATATATAGCGACCCCACCGCCTCTTCTATCGATACGGTCGTTACGAATAAGAACAAAACCAGGGAGAGAATACATAGTAGAAAGTAAATGAGGTTTGAGCCAACTCTCAGAAATCAGGATGGCATGAACGTTCGTATCTGAAAACGCTTCTAGAAAATCACTATAATGACTTGGCAGACTTTGAGCGTTGATGTGGCAAACATTAAACAACTGGTTTGATTGTCGATTCAGGCTTTGTCGTAAAATGTCACCAAGGGTTTCGGTCACAGAACAGTAACTGCAGTTATCAGGCGAGCTAACAGAATCATTTGCAGAATAGAAAGATGTATCACTATCAGATGTTGACATAATAATAAAAATATATATTAATAATACTATAAATAAAATATATACTCCTGTCTAAAATTATTAGCTAGTTGGGTGCAAGTATTTATCTATGCACCACCCGCCAGCTTACAATGATTCAAAGCGAAAAATATAAAAATAAAAATGAATATACTCAGATTAACACAACAATTAAAGTATACACTAAAGTTAACAAGATGTTGACTTATCTGTAGCACGCACTGTAGGCCCCTTCATTAGCACAACTCTTCGAAGCAAACGGCTTTTGATTTACCGGTGGATTTAAAACTATTTCACTAATATTTAGACTCCAAAATTCAAATAACTAACACTAACTTTAGTCATTAGATACTATGCGCGTATAATCGTATTTTAACTAAATTGACCTGTTGAATGAGTTCATAAAAATAATATTGACAATGTATTACTACTAGCTAAAGCATGTTTGCTATAATTAAGGCTATGAAAGCAGCGAGAGCCAGCGTTTTTAAAACCGCTCGACGAGTTAACGGACCGACTCCTTATACATATTAACGTCTGGATAAAATAATATCTTTTAGTAAGTGCTGGTAATGAATTCCAATTAAGGAGTAAAATGGTCGACGGACAGAGTTTATTTTGTCCTTACAAAATGTTTCAATTTCGATGACATTCCATATAAAGTTGCGTACATACGTCTTAAATTAAACATTTCCATTTCTTATTTTAAAGTTTCTAAATACGCACGATGAACGAGCAAATACATATTCATGATATTTCTTCAAATCACTTAACTTTAATCATAAATGTATTTTTGCTTCGAATGTAATAATCTACACATTGAACTAAAATTGAAGTTTGTGTTTTTATCCGGGCTCAAACCCGGGCTATAGAAGAACTTTCAAAATATTATTTAGGCAACATATTATTAAACTTCTATTGGCATTCAGTAGTAATAAAATAAAGTAAATTTTCAAAAAAAAGTATTAACCGACTTCAATATCAATCAAAAACCCATAAGGCACTAAAAAGCGGAAAATAAATAGTTTATCAAATTAACCAAATTAAATAAAACATATGAATGTGTGCTACCTAGAGATGTAGGTACAAAGTTTAAGTCCACTCTCGCGTCTCTGTAATACAAAAATTTTGGTTGGTACCGACTTCCAGTACATCTCTAGGTAGCACACATATTCATATGTTTTATTTTTGATAAACTATTTATTTTCCGCTTTTTAGTGCCTTATGGGTTTTTGATTGATATTGAAGTCGGTTAATACTTTTTTTTGAAAATTTACTTTATTTTTCCATTTTTAGTGTACATAAATATATTTTACTAGCAGTGCCCGCGAACTCCGTTCCGCCTTAAGTATATTAAAATACGCGCATTATTGCGGTATGGTATCTATCGGTATGGTATGCGATATGGTTTCAATTGGTTGTACAATAAGTAACGTTTGGTACGATAGTTTCTACCACCAACTCGGCTACCATCGCTTCACACATTATACACCTTAAGTAATGTAATTACAATGCTTGCGTCATGTTGCAACACAGCAACGAACATAAGCACAATAGGCTCCTAAAAATTGAAATTTTTTTTTTATAATATTGGTGGCAAACGAACATACGGTTCACCTGATGGTAAGTGATCACGGCCGCCCATGGACAATTGTGACACGAGAGGAAACACAGATGCGGTTGCCGGCCCTTAAGAAAGGAGTAGGCTCGTTTCTTGAAAGTTTTCTTACTTTGTCACGGATCCCATAATCAGAACCTAACCAAACTCTCATCAAACTACCCTTGAAGTACATCCTTTTCAATAAAAAATGAATCATCGAAATCGGTTAGCGTAATATTGAGTTATTCGTCTATTTATCGTGTACATACTTAATGCAAATTTAAAACTTATACGGTTTTGCACTGGATGCCGTGGTCGGAACTGTACCAAATTAAAATGGGACCACACTGGAAGTACCAGCTTTCAAATAAAAAAAGAATAATCAAAATCGGTTCACCCAGTCCAAAGTTATGAGGTAACAAAAAAAAAAAAACAGACGAATTGATAACCTCCTCCTTTTTTTGAAGTCGGTTAATAAATAGAGAGATAATTTCGAAACACGCATGTAGTTCTCATGTAATAATATACTATTTTCAAACCTTTACTATTTCTTTTCAAGGACTATTGAGTTGCATACAGTTACTTTCTACTATCATCCCGTGGTAAAAGGAAATAATATCAGAACTGTCATGATTTCTATTTTTGTAATTAATTTTAATGGTTTAATATGGTCTTTATAATAATTTTATTAACTAAAATGATATTCAAATGATTTAAACGGATGTATCCATCTACTTCCAGTAATGCTACAATACATCCGAGACGCGACCGGAACATTAACACTAGCGTCACCCTATTAGAGAGTTCGGCTTATATAAGGCAAGGTGTCGTTCATATGCTGGCCTTACCTTCAGACACCAAGCAACATCCGCACTAGGAAGCGCCAGAGCAGCGAAGGGGCGCTGCGCCCGACTCTGGAATCCAGACTGCCCTTACGCACTCGGATTGGTATCTACAAGACATACATCCGATCGCGAGTACGTTAGGTACGCCGCCCCTGCGTGGTATGGGTGCCTTGCCCCCTCAATGAAAGATAAACTACAAAACTTCCAAAACACCGTATCAAGATTACTAGTCTCGGCCCCACGGTACGTCAGTACAAAAACAATAATAAGAGACTTGCAACTGGAAGTGCAAAAACAATAATAAGAGACTTGCAACTGGAGAGCCTCGATGCATTTATCAGACGTCTCGCCACAAACATGAATAAAAGGGCGGATTCATCAGCGCATCCCCAATGAGGGATATTGCGCCATTACATGCCAGGCCAACCGAAGACGTACCTCCCTCAGACTGCCCTAGAAAATATATTTCCCGTAGAAAAATAATCTATAGACCACAATTGAGAGAACTAATCAATCAGTCTGATTGAAATATGAAAACCACAGAGGTGAACATCCACACGGAGCATAACACCGCAAACCTGACCTGGCCGTGCTACGACCAGAGAAGACGTCACCGCCAGGGGGGTCTCCCTGACGCGGTTTCCCCGCTTTTCCCTACGAGGGCGAGCGAGAAGAAGATCCCCGCTGATATGCTGGCACTTTTATGTCGAAGTTATTGTAAGGCAAAGCTCTTCTCGGATAAATAGTCACAGTGCCTACAGAGTGTTAATTGGTTTCCCTGACAGACCGACTATACGTTGTAGAACTTTAACAAAAAATAAGAGAAGAATATATAAATAAACTTTAGACTGAATTACAGCTCACATCTCTTTAACATGATATGTGTCAATTGCTTTTCCCTAATCAATTTCCCGTCATGTGTTCAGAGCTTAAACATCGCTGCCCGTAACTCAGGTATGTAAACACGCCGTTAGCATAAAACGCGTGAGCGACACCGCACGATCATAACTCTCACATTTTATGGCCCCACACCTACGCTTCTTATTCCATGACAATATAATATACTTTGTTATGAATTTAAATGTATCTGTTACACATTGATAAACTAGCTTTTACATGCGAATGTAGTCACCAGATTGCGCGTAATGCACTCAAGAGTGTAATACAAAACGATCAAATATTAGTGTAGGAATCTAAAATAGGTCTTTATTTATCCTTAAGTTGTCTAGATGTTATACTTATAATATAGTACATATTTATACATAAATTGTTGTTCTACACAGCTATATTCAGACTCAAACGGTGTTATTACAAAAAAGTTAAAAACGTATTGAACCCTGGCTTTAAAAAGGTCTCATATTAAATGCACCGCAGTCGCTGAATGTTGCTTTTTTGTCTCGCTTTGGTTACGTTAGGTTAGAGTTGTGAAAAAGGATAACGAGAACTTGCCTCGGACGAGCGCGGTGCATTTATTAGGAAACTTTTTTAAACCAAGTATTTAATACGTATTTAACTTTCTATAATAACACGGAAAAAGTTTAGCGAGAACTTTACTTCATTTGCAACTTTTTTTCAAAGGCATTTGGTAAATACGAATTCTGCCAGTGTCAAGTTAGTGTTTGAAGAGTCCCTTTAAGGCTTGTAATAAAATATTATGCATTTTTTTACATGATTTGGCTACTGAGTCATGAATACGTATACAACGCTAGCAGATACAACGCTTTAGATAAATAGGTATATACATAGTCCTTAGTGTTAGTTATTGCGGTAAGCTAATGTTTAATTTTATTATTCCTAAATTAATGCAAGCACTGATAAAAGGATAAAATACATGTGAGAACAAAATTGTGCGGTTACACTTAAAAATGAGGTAAATCCCATTTTAAGATTTCCAGTTTTTATATACCGCGAACGAAGTTCGAATTTTGCCGTTCATAAGATTTTTAGTCTTTTTTATGATTTTCATTATTTACGTGAACAAAATTTTAAGATCTTGTAAAATAACATAAATATTAGGTAGGACTAAATTGGATTTAGCTTATTTGCAAATGTAACGACTCTATTATTATAGTACCTAAAATAACTAAATTGGTATGTCATTAATTATTAAACCGTGCAAATTTCCGGAGTTAATATAATCTGTAATGAAAGTGAACACGGTGGAACCTCAGCAGTCCAGTGCAGACATATTAATCTATGGCATACATATTAAATGCAACAAACCGATAAACGCAAATTGAACGGTTGACATCGATGTGTGAAATAAAATCAACAATCTAGTCGCATAAGGTCGTAACTATATATTATTTTATAAGAAATATACAGTTTCAAATACGCTCCTTTAATTTCAAACTATAAAATTATACTATAACTAACTAGTATACTGTACTATATATATGGTATACTATACTATAACTACTAACTATATCAGTAGTATAAAAAAAACGAAAACAGTCAGTACATAGTTAAGTGTCGCGAGGTTTTTTAGAATTAAATACAGTATATCCTTAAGAAACTTTACTAAAGAATCTTCATAAAATGTTACAGTGGTCTTATGTATACACTCTTCAACTGTAAACATCAGGTGTCGAATAATAAATAACAAAAATATGTCTTATATCCGTCTAGACTAAACACCAGGTAGTTATCGCTAATTGATAGTCAAAACATACAAGTAAATATGCTAAGTTACCGTCTTTTAAACTAGCACGTCGTAAAGGATGGTACATACCGTACAACTACATTATAGGTGTATAGATATTTAACAACCATACAAAACAAAAGTTAGACATGTGCATGGATCAGACCTACAATTTCTTTGGTTCAATAGCGGTATATAATCATTTCAATCAGTTCATAATCTACTAACTTTTGACCGCGACTTTTCTCCTGTTAATATGTATTTAATATACACACAACAACAGTACACACTCTCTGGATGAATCCCTATGTCCCTATGGCACAGCCCTAGATAAAAAAAAATTATGATCGGTTCAGTAGTTAAAGCGTGAAAGCGTAACAAACAAACAATTTCACTTTCGCATTTATAATATTAGGACATGAATAAAATTACAGTGGCTTGCACTGTTTGCGCATCGCGTAAAAAAATATTGTATGATTAATTTCGATCATTTTTTTTTATTTTACTTTCTAGACCTTTATTTCTTACTTATAAATAAAATTATCACGATATCTCTATTTAATATAAAGTTATGGAAGTTTTGAGTTACTATGAATTTTATAATCACTACACGTCCAGTAACATGTGGTGCCTCTACGCAGAGGAGAGGCTAAGTAAGCGGATAACATTATTTACAAAGACATTTTGTAAACAAAGTATATTTTAACTGTCAATTTTCTTTTGTTTATTTCATGTACATAACATATCTTGTTAAAATAATAAAGAACTCAGACGAAGTCGAGAGTATCAGCTAGTTGTTAAATATAACTATTTCATTATCATCAATTGTAATTTCTATATAAGACTAATATAAATTGCAATGATTTCTTAATATAAATTTACATATTTATTTGCTGCTTCCGGAATAAAACTAAATAAAATATAACAATATAATTGAAGTGCATAACAATAAAACATATTTTATACATTCTGTACTTATACTTTTCATATTAATCATGGATACTCTAAAATAATCACGCAAAAATTCTTTACAACTTTATGCATTGGGACTACTGAAATACAGACGGCGGCCGTGTATACAGAGTGTTGATTATTCAGCGTGTATCATACGCTGTTAATTTAAACTGTTAACCGACATTATATGTTCATTTCAACCCGACTGTTAGTTTGTTTGATTGTAGTATAACGTAACGAATAGGTGTGATTCCATATTGTGTCCAAATCACAGTATTAATATCTGGTAATCATCTTTAATGCTCTAATTATCTTTTACAAATCCATTTAGACAGACGTTACAATACAGATATTTATCTCTATTTACATAATGTTATAATCTGTGACTCGTGTAAAATATTTGAATATTGATTGATTGCTCGAGAAATATTCTCTCAAAAAGCAAGAGCAGGCTATTGTAGATGTTGAATATGTTCCATCATAAATTTCGTCTTAAAATATATGGTAAATATATATTAATTAATTTCCTAATGTTTATAATAACCGTCAGACTATGGGTAACATTACCTATTACCTTCATGCCATATTATTGAACAAGACCTACCGTATAAATGTGAATAGACTATGTCAAATAATTTTTCACGTCCAATTATGTATTCAACAACATTAATGTTGATTCCAAAAGAAGTTTCAACTTTAATAGTGATGTATTTGAAAAGGGTACCAGAAAATAGCCACCCGTTTTTTTTACGTTTGCCTAAAAGCAATGTTGCCAACTAAACCACAAAACCGCAACGTTTTCCATCAGATGAAAGGCGATGCATTTCATTAACCCGGTGCCGCCCAATCGGCCGCAATTCATCGGTCCAAACGTTTGTATTTTTTCACGTGCAATACTCTGCGAGCGCAAATCAAATCACGCGTTCATTTGTACGGACGCGGTCGACTGTGCACCGTGCGGATATCCGCGAATATTTGCGGACTTTTGCGACGTGCATTCGGATTTAAATAGTGTTATTCGTGTAATCCGTTATTGGTTTATACCCGCGTATTGGTTGTATGACGATGGTGCTGTGCCTCATATATTTAAGCAATATAGATCCATTGTTTCCAAATGCTTCATTAAAAAAAATTTTGCATATAAGAAATTTTTTACTACCTGATCGCTACTTCTTTTATATTCTTATATTATTTTTATACTGCGCCGACTTACATGCTAAAATTATTAACTAACTAGATTATTTCGAGGTGGATTTTTCCATCAGCAATATGTCGACTGCCACATTATTTCCTATTTAGTATCTCCGCAAATCCTTTCTTAGTTACCTACGATACATAAAGATAAAAACTAATACTAAATTCTTTAGTTTAAGCTATAATTTCTATGATAGTGAGCCTTAAAAATTATATTACGCAGATGATGAAAATTAATGTTTAAGATTTTTCTACACCTTAAGTATCATCTCTGAGATCATTATGGAATATTTGAGCCCTATGGGAGGGACAGCGCCGCATTCTGACTGCAGCGGTACGGTTGGATTTGTCGCTGCCGAGTGTGGTTTCGGCCATGCTAATCATAAACCTTATGAACGGCTAAATTTTAACTTCGTTCTCGGTGTATACACCGGTGTTTTTATAAAAACTGAAAATTAAAAAAAATCAAACAATCTAAAAATTTTTGAAGTGAAAACTTTTTTAGACGCATTAAGAGGTTTTTTTAATGAGATTTAAGGAGATAAATTTATAATTTCGCGTCATGAAATGCTACGTAATCATGACCGATCGTATTGCGCTGGCGTGGTCGCGTGTGTCAGACAAGCGACACGTAATGTAGGGGCATGTGTACATGTAATATTGATATTTTGCAGCTCCTCATACGTTTGATTGATTAATACACTTTATAAAAATGTATATAATTATTGTTCCGAGTGCCGATAGATAGGAAACCACACTAATATTAATAGCTTCAATAAACAAAAGCTGAAATATAAATATTGTTATTCACATAGGCATTATGAAATTGTCAGTCAGTGACGGTCGCGTGGCGGCTTCGATCGGTCCCTCGCGCCAATAAACGTATATACTTTTATGGTTGTGTTTCCTTCTACAACACCTAGAGTCATTCAATATATATTCCAGGACCTAGACTTTTTTCATCTCAATTATCTCATCACTTTTCAGTAACATGATCAAGGAAACCTAAAAAGAGTGTTTTACAGGTGTGGGAGAAAGATGTACCAGTGGCGATGATTGCAAATTCCAATGTTACGAAGTCGATACTCACAAACCTTACCCGGCTGGCTGTCATGAGGGCGAATACCGCTGTCTTCACGCCGGAGGGGACATAGCTTGAAAGTGAATAAACCGTAACATCGTAACCGTAGATGTTTTATTGGTAATTTCGCTGCACATCTACCTGGATCTGATTATAATTTGCCACTTCCACATTTAACAATTACATTTGACTTTATTCATTTTATATGTTACTAGAGGACCAGGCGGACGTTGTCCCTCCCTAACAATAATAAAAAAACCTAGACAAAATTATGTACCTAAACCTTCCTCGTGAATCACTCTATCTACTTGTGGAAACCGCATGAAAATCCGTTAGTAGTTTTTGAGTTTATCGCAAACAGACAGGCAGACGTGGTAGAGGACTTTGTAGTGTAATATTTAGTGTAGTAAGTAGTTAATTCAGAAGTCCTTTAGAATACACTAGCTGTTGCCCGCGGCTCCGCACGCGTTTTTTTTTAATGTATTAAAGAAATGTAAAATTGTAAGTAGGTGTGTACATTACAGAAATACTTTTTCAAAAATATTTGTAACTACGACACACACGCCATCTACTGTAACCTGTAACGCGTAGATTAGATATGTAAATACTAATAGTATATCGAATGGGATGGAATTTATCATCAGCAACATACCTGGAACTTTAACCGGCTAGATACCACCCTCAGTGCTCACTAACACTATATAGGAAAGTAATGAAAATGTTAAGCTATACATTATCGAGCAATATGTGTTAAATCTTTTGTTATATAGATATATTATGCCCATATTGTCGATATAATTGTGTTATTCTTATACGTTGCTATAATCACTGAGTTATGTAGACACAACCGCAGCAAATTAAACAAAATGGTCTACAAATTGACCAAAAAGAATCAATTAGGTATATTTATTCTTGGAGTCCAGTACAGCGCACGTCTCATGCTTTGGTTTACAGTAAACAACATATTTCTGATTAATTTTACACGGACCAATTCACAGGTCATCACTACTACGAAGTCCTGGCTAACAAAATAAAATAGTCTAAGCTACTTCTTATATTGAGTTATCTGCCAGTGAAAGTCCCGTGAAAATCAGTTCAGGCATTGCGGATATTCCACTGCGGCCGAAGGAGAATAAAAAACCTAAATTACCATTTATGAGGTCTGCTATATACCCGTGTAAATCGGTCCAACCATTTTGGAAAGAGCAATCTGGACGAAGCCGCGAACAAATAAAATAGAATATGTCAACCGCTATCATTTCGGCTATCTGGCAGTAAAAAGTAAAATTCCCGTTAAAATAGGTCCAGCCGTATTGGAGATTACCCGCAACAAACAAACAAACAGAGAAAATATACTAATATAAAAATATAGACAAAGTATAAAGAAAAAATTTTTTTGGTCATTTGTAGCCATATC
>MU158840.1:21980-38216 GCA_015888305.1 Antheraea pernyi | reverse complement strand
TTGATACTTACCACACAACTTCAGAATTGGCAGTATGGATTAATTCCTTCGCCTGTCCTATTGAATGAATATTATAACTACTACTTACGAAATCTCTCAAAAGGAAAAAAGTGCCCGATTTTGAAACATTCTTCATTGGTGCTCTGCTTCTATTGGTCTTAGCGTGATGATATATAGCTTATAGCCTTCCTCGATAAATGAGCTATTTAAAACCGAAGGATTTTCTCAAATCGGACTAGTAGTTCCTGAGATCATAGCGTTCAACCTAACAAACAAACAAACAAACAAACTATTCAGCTTTATATATTAAGTATAGATTAAGTCCTTTAGAAAGTGTAGTATGTGTAGCAAACATCAAATTAATAAAATCAAACGCCTTTTTCACCATCCGTTCAGTTCCAAGCGGATATAGTGAAGAAATATGAACTACTAGCTGTTACCCGCGGCTCCGCACGCGCTTTTTAAAAAATGTATTAAAGAAATGGAAAATTGTGAGTGGGTGTGTACATTACAGAAAAGTTTTTTCAAAAACATTTGTAACTACGACAATCACGCCAACTGTAACATGTAACGTGTACATTAGATATATGAATACAAATAGTATATCGAGTGGGATGGGATTTATCATCAGCAACATAACTGGAACTTCAACCTACTATATACCAAACTCAGTACTCACTAACACTATATAAGAAAGTAATGAAAATTATAAGCTATACATTATCGAACAATATATCTTAAATCTTTTATTTTATAGATAGATATAATATGCCCGTATTGTCTATATACTTAAGTTATTCTTATACGTTGCTATAATAACTGAGTTATGTAGAAGCAAACGTGGTAAATAAGACAATATGGCAGCCAAATTGACCAAAAAGATG
The DNA here is from genome assembly GCA_015888305.1 of Antheraea pernyi. NCBI lineage: Eukaryota > Metazoa > Arthropoda > Insecta > Lepidoptera > Saturniidae > Antheraea > Antheraea pernyi. The sequence goes on along the minus strand of MU158840.1, from coordinate 37,332 downwards.
ATATAATTCATATTACATACAAATATATGACTTTCAATTATGTATATTTATTCTTGGAGTCAGTAAGGCACACGTCTCACGTCATCAATTTCACATGGACTAATACATACGTAGCAGTCAATCACTACATAGTGTACCAATTCAAATAAAAAGAGAATCATTAAAATCGGTTCATAATTAACTAAAATATCGATTAACATGCATGAAAAAAAAATATACAACCGAACATAGTAACCTCCTCCTTTTTTGAAGTCGGTTAAAAAAGTTCTCTGTCAGCTTATCTGTTCCAGGAATGCAAAACATTTTAAACTTGAAGGCCACTTGAGGCTAGACATGTATCAGTTAAACTTCTGGCATACTTAATATTTACATAATCCTTACTTATCATGATGTTTTCCTTCACTGAAAATGTAGTTTCTTTGTGAAATTCGAACCAGTGCAGCAACATAGCATCCGAGCCCACTATCACTGACCCATCATTACTTTATCATTTTAAATATCATCCCAAAAACGGAATGCAATATCTTCAGGGATAAATGTATGTTAATTTCTTTGTGTCACCATGACTCCTAAGTACCTGTACATATTTGGATCTATGAGGTATATGGGGTATATAAGTATCCGGAATGACATTTGCTATAAACTTTATTTTCGCAAGAATTAATATGGTGGCTTGATTTTCAAACTTGCTTCAATTATTACCATATGGGTATCATTGAAGCTCATGATATGCATATTTCAAAACTATATAATTTATTTTATTCATTCTCAGGATATTTTGGTTCTTGATGAAGCAGACCGCCTCCTAGATTTAGGCTTCAGTGCAACATTGACCACAATTCTGCAGTATTTGCCTCGGCAGCGACGCACGGGTCTGTTTTCTGCCACACAGACAAAAGAGCTCCAAGATCTTGTGAGAGCTGGTTTAAGGAATCCGGTAGTTGTGAGCGTGAAGGAGAAGGCCAGTATAAGTACACCAGTACTTCTGGAAAACTACTATGTGATAGTGGAGCCTCAGGATAAATTCTTGTTTCTGTTGAATTTTATAAGGAACAGGAAAATTGCTAAGGGTAAGTGAATGTTACAGCATTTTTTTTATACAATCAGAAGAAAAGTAAATCTTCTCCTTAAGATTTTTACACTCAAAATCAAATGGGGATAAAACCTTATTGCTAAGAAGTCTATAATTGATTATATTGTATGGTTAAACTAATTAAATATCTAATCAATGATCTCTGGTGGTATATAATATGCTATTTAACAGCTTTTGCATATCTTACTGGGATATCTTATTTGGATAATAATTAACTGCATATATACTTATCTAGTCTTATGTATGTCCAAAATGGCATATTTGTATTATGCCTACAATATTAAGTTTCCATGGAAAAGACCTGTAATAGTAGATACATTTCCAAAATGTTTAAACAGCTTTATATATTAGTATAGATTTACATTACATTTACAAACTATTTACGATAACAACTATTACCAAAGCAAAGCCCTCATCAATTAAATTGAATTGTACTTGTGACAAAATTTACCAAATAAAACATAATTGAAATGATATTTCTTCCTATACTCAACATTGACCAATCAAAATATACTTCATTCCATTTAGGCATTGAGAAGGCGCTTAAAATCATGAAAGCTACCACCGATTCGAACAAACACCCCAGTCATCGAAAAGAACCGGCAAGAAATCTGGTTTATTTTTTCTTGTTATATATGTTTACAAAACACAAACATTCGTTTTTAGTGGATACACAGAGCCCTCTCGTCATTTCCAGGCATCAATATCGTGTACATGTGACTACACCAGCATAATACTCGCTAAGCCTCCACAAGAACTAAATAGTAATGTAGATTAGATTGGGGCAATTAGCCTATGATTTCGGTGAAGAAAAATATTGACGAGACCATAAATTGATATCGGGTTATTCTAATGTCTCTCATGTTTATAGTAGAAACGCATTTGGAAACCGACACTCTCTTTAAACTCAGGCATTTTGATAGCTTATTTCGCTTTACCTTCCAAGACTCAATGAGACTGTAAGAGTACTATGGATAAGAAATATGAATTACGTATGATTATTTTAAGAAAATCAAATAGTTATTCTCCACGCGTTTCTGATTATTTAGTGCAATAAATTATCAAGTTATGGTAAAATAGATATTGTGTAAGCATTCTGCTTATACAAATGTCTACAAAAAGCAATGTCAACGACGAACGGTTGAACAGTATAGAGACTGAAGTGTTACAGCTCCTCCTAGTGACGAGTTACTGTATGAATAGTGTAAAAATATTTGATGCAAAAACACTTCGGTGCGCCAAACTTTTAGCCGCCCCCACGGTCCGCCCGGCGGAAGGTGACCGCCGGGCTCCTACCTATAGAGGAGCAGACCGGGCACACACCGGCTGCCCCCCCTCGTCCGCCGGACCTGTGCAATGAGGAAATGGCCCCCCCGGCCCACCCATCCCCTCAGGTCCGGCTACGGTGGCAGGAGGAGTTGGGCAAAGCGCCGCCTCCTCCTGCCGGTCCTCTGTTGGCGGAGACGGCCACTCAGCGGGTCTGCTTCACGGGCCCTCTCAGCCGCCTCCTTCTGCCAGATGACCTCCTCGCAGAAGGAGGCCATTGCTCGCCACGCCTGTTCGCTGCCGAGCATGGCCGAAACCACACTCGGCAGCGACAAATCTACTCCTACCACCGCCGCCAGAATGCGACGCTGTACCCCCCACGCAGCACACTCAGACAGAGTGTGCTGCGCGGTATCTTCGTCAGCGCCGCACTCGTGGCAGGCGGCGGTCGGCTCCCTGCGTGCGATCCGGTGCAGGTACCACCCGAAACAACCATGTCCGGTGAGCACCTGCACCAGTCGGAACGTCAGGGAGCCAAACTCCCTCCTGATCCAGTCTCGCAGGACCGGGCGGACGGCGTCAACGGTGTACGTCCCGAAGCGCGCGTCCACCAGGTCCTGCATCCACCTTTCGACGGCGTCCTCCCTGAGACGCCGTCTCTCCCCCTCTACCTCCCTGGGAGCCGGAAGCTCCCCAATTCGTTTCCTCGCCGCCGTGAACTCGTACACGGCGGCGAGAACTCCTGCCTCCAGCTCCCAGGGCAGGGAGCCGGCGAGCAACGTCCACACGTGCGTGCGATGGAACGGGGGGTCTGTGATAGACGTCTCATTTGCCACCCCGTCTGTCGCACACCGTGTCCGGGGGTGGAGGGTGCTTGAGGAGGTGGAGACCCTATCGGACCATCGTTACATCAGGTTCGAGGTCACCACCTCCCAAGCCGGAATTGGCACTCGCCCCCGGAGGGGGGCGAAGTTCCCTTGTTGGGCGATGAGCCGCCTCAACCGTGAATTAGCGGAAGAGGCGGCCATCGTCCAGGCGTGGGCCATGCCCTCCCCCACAGGGGCTGATGTCGACGAGTCCGCAGCCCGCCTCCGTGGTGCCCTCACGGAGGTTTGCGACGCATCGATGCCGCGGAGCATACACCGCCCAGACAAACGGGCGGTGTACTGGTGGACGCCGGAGATTGGCGATCTCCGAGCGGCCTGCTCCGCGGCCCGGCGGCTGTTCGGGCGCAGCCGCCGTCGGCGGCATAGGGACCCGGAGGTGGAGGCCCGGCTGTATGGCAGCTACAGGGAGTCCCATACGGAGACGCCTCATCTGTTACGCGGACGACACCCTAGACGTAGCCCAGGGGGGGAATGGAATGAAGTGGAGCGTCTGGCCACGATGGCCACAACCCTCGTGGTCAGGCGCATAAGGAGGTTGGGCCTCAGAGTGGCCCTCGAGAAGACCGAGGCCCTACTTTTTCATGGGCCTCGGCGGGGGCCACCTCCTGGGGCCCACATAGTGGTGGAGGGCGCCCGGATCAGGGTGGGGACCCGGATGAAATATCTGGGCCTCACCCTGGACGGGGGGGGGGGGGACATGGCCCACGCCTGGACGTAACTTTTATCCTAATCTATCTAAGTTTATTGAAGTTTATGAATATTGAAAAAAAAAACCTCTATAATAAAATTAATTTATATATAGGTATAGTAGGTAACTACCGCCCACTTTGTTCGGCATTTAAAATATAGCAAAACGTCAATAAAATCCAAAAAGTAAGGAGCTTAAAACTAACTACGAAAAATTCATCATCTTAAGGTCATAGTCCGATGCCGATATTATCCCAAAAGTAATTTATTTTAATTAGACATATATAGGTATAGGTATATATAGACAGATAATTACAAATATAATGCCGCACAATGATGTTAGAACACTTTCCGACATCAAAATGGATGGAGTGGGCTCGTTAAAAAGTTAGAACCACGAGAGGAGACTGCGTCTGACTTGTCACAAGATAGGTGAGTGTTACTACGGGGTGTTCAATTTTTTTTTTTAAATAAATGTTGTAGCACGATGCATTTCTGAACGATTCCTAGATCGCGTGATATCCCGAGCAGCCAATTAGCGACGTCCGTGGCTACTCGCGGTACTCGGAATGACGTTGCACTCTCAGTGAGCTGTCGTCTTGATATAGTGCGGACAGTATAATTTCTTGCTGGTGTTTTTAATTGTAATTGTGGTGAACGCGTGTTGATCGGTGAAAATAAAATATAAACCCACGTTAAAATGTATTTTTTTTTATTACCTTAACCTGTACACGACATTAATGTTATTAAATTATAAATTGATTGGTTTTTATCTCGTTTTCACTTGATATTCTTTTAAATATTATACGAAAATTCATAATAATAAAAAAAAACTATACAATTACGATAACTGATACACACACAAAACATATATTATAAAAAGGTGACAATTTAAAGATCATTAGATTATATTTAAAAAGAACTTGAGTATGATTATATATTGACAACAATATTATGCATTGCAGTTATAATTGCAGTTTTTATAACCTGTTATGAATTATTATGCTTTTTAGAAAATTGCTATTTTATTTAGTGATATACTTTATAACAATGAATATTAATGATTCAAACATTGAAATAAACTGTTACCTAGTTAATACCATAACATTAAAATTCATTTTTTTTATTAGGCCAAAGTCATAACAATACAGATCACATGCATCAATAAAACAAGGATTAATTAAAGGTAAACTATTTGTCGTACGTTGATAATATTAACAGTAAATTTACAACAGATTATTCGTATCGTGATTTTAAGTGTGAACATTAGGGTAATTATACCACTAGAGCCGCGCAAATACCGTGTCTGGAAATTTATAGGTCTAATTTATTGTATTCAATCTTTCTTGATACATTATTTTATTATATTCAAGCGGTAGGTCAAAACACGGCAATAAAGAACGTTTCATGAGTAAAATTTGATTGTACAAAGATACATCCTGTATGTCCAAATAGGTAACAACTTTAAGTAAGCATGTTTTGTCTCTTAGTTAAATCTTTGTTCGCGGTGATCCTCAGAAATGCGTCCCCCCTTCTTATTCCACCCCCTTTCCTGTCACTTGCTACATCAAACGCGCTGACAGGAAACGGAGGTCATTGTTAAGTTGTCTTAATGTTAGAATACAATAGACCATCCAATTTTAATAGTTATAATGCTTATAAACCTTTAAAGTAAATATATCCACCTCAGCTTTTTTTAAAACGAAGAGGTCCCAGGATCATATGTCCCTCGCAAAAACTCTTGATTTAATAAGAGTTACAATTTTCATATTTAGATCTTAAAGAACACTTAAATTGAAGTGGGATTTTCTACCTGTCCAACAATAAATAATATTCAAACAGCTATATTAAAATTATAAGTGGTCACTTTGGCAACCTTTGTTTTTTGTTTTATTTATAGGTTTGAGCTGTTAACCACAGTCTTATCTAATATTAAGTGACGATGTAGTCTAAGATTGTAAACACGCTTAATCTAGAGGCTTTCAAGTGCAGCTGCCGGAACATACCTATAAGTGCTTGCCGACAGATTTTCAACTTGAGTGTAGTAGCTAGCCAGGCGAACTTAGAAAAAGACCTCTGAATCAGGGAGAAAATCAAAGACCCCCCGTCTTTGATTTTCTTATTTTTGATGGCATAAGGAATGGGGGATCTGAATATGTAGGTCTGATGCGTGAGGCGCACGTTCTTATACACCGGCCTCCCATCGTTTAGTAATAAACCACCATAAGTTAATTCCTCTGTAAACTAATCCTTAAGATTTGTTAACTACTGCTCATTAGTCAATAAGGAAACCAGCATAGGAGAGGGGGGAGGGGGGGGGTTTGAGAGCATTAAATTCAAATGAATATCCAAGATACCAGAATAATCCAATGATTATCAAAACTAATCAAAATAGGGTTGCGCAAAAAACTCAAAAAAATTATATCGATAAAATAAAAACCTAAGCTATAAATCTGAACCCGCATAAAACATCTCCCGAGTAAAATTCATTAGTCATTTCTTTATCAAGAAAAAAAAGCAATATCCACCTTCGGAAAAATGAGCCACGCACGCCCTTTGCACCCTTAAGACAACTATTTATCGGCGAGAAAAAATAACCATAAATCATGGCATTTTTTTATTATCAGACGATCTCCAAGGTGGGGTAAATAAATTGACTTCCCTCTGTGGTTGAGCGAGCGTAGCATTTCTTTGAAAACCTACCTGCGTTAAATACACCTTACATGTAGGGCATTCACTGTGATGTATTTATCACTTGATACGAATACAGCGATGGTCGATTCTCTTATGGTCATTATTTTTTTTATCGACGTTGGTTTGAAATTTTTGGGAATCAGTAGTGATGAAACTATAACATGGTAGTAAAGCTTTATTCCCGCCTGGCTAGCTAATACCTTTCAGTTAAAACTCTGTCGCCAAGCGCCTATTTATGTGTTCCGCTATATTTCAGTTTCTGCACTTGAGAGTCAGTCCTTCTATAGGTTTAGCGAGTTTACATTTTACGACGACATTCTTAGCTATTCAACACCAGATCAGTGATCAAACGTTAAAATTAATAAAGTATATAATAAAATTAAAAATAATTATTTTTTAGTAATTAGATAACAATACGAAAAATATTTAAAAGTTTTTGTGATAGAATCCGTTCAGCAGAGTGTCTCCATATTTAAGTCCAGTAGTTGGTTACATCTAGTAAAATGTTTGAATAGTTCTATGATTTCATTATGAAGAAATTGTGGGAAACAGATGAAGAAGCCATTAATTTCGATATGAAAACAATGGTTGAAAGATTTGCTGAATTGGCGATTGACTTTAGCTTGAATATTTCGACAAATCGACTTGTAAGGACTTAAACAATACAATAGTTATTGTACTGTTATTGTATTATAATTTATTGTACTAGACTTTCCGAGTAGCTTTTCATAACGGTAATTCATTCAGTTCAAAGCAGTGGGGGAACTGATACAAACCAAAGCTAAAAGAAAACAAAATCAATCTAATTTTCTGCCACCAGGAGCCATTTTATTGCATAATCTGATGATTTGTATACATTGTCTATTCTTAATTAACTAGCAAGATCTTATTTATTTGTTTATGTTCGTTAAATATTGCTTTAATTATGCGATGAAGTGATATCAGATAAACGTTGCTTAGTTTTTGCTAAATATGCAAGTTAAATCGTAATACCAAGCACTGGCGAAAGTCATAACAAACATTTCCTCCCTTATGCGCTCGGTTTCCGAGATACTCGGTTAAACTACCAATAGTTATTGACTCAACAAAGTTATCATAATATAAACTGTCAATTGGCCCATAGCGTTTTACTGACATTTATCGTATGACTGTCTGTTTAAAGACGCAATTTGACAAGTTATGGGACTGATAACGCTATTGAACAGATAAACTATAATTAAAGTAATTCAGAAACCGAACAGAGTCATGTATTTCTTAATGTTTGTAACATTGATATAATTGAAACAAATTTGCTCTATTTGTTTGGTACTTTTTAGCCTGTAAATAATTGAAAATAGTACAGAGATGTCAAGTATTATTAAAAACTGCTAAAATTCATGTATGTAACTAAATTTTCAAACATGTAAGCTGTCATTGGGTATTCAATAAACCAAGGATAAGAAAATAATAGTGAGACGTAGACTATGACAATTCTGCAAACTTAAACCGCTCTGTACTTGAACAAAAACCACTGTTTTTGTTTTAAAGGCTCGTTCATACAATCATTCACTCAATGCATTAAACACACATCAAATTTGGAAAGTTACACAACTATAATTCTACTTTTCGAAATAAACAAAGAAAATAAACTGTAATAATTACATATAAAATTGTAAACGCATACCAATATTCAACTCTCTATAAACGAAGGAATGTTATTATACAAGAATAAATTGTCTCACCTTTGTGTGCAACCCTCTGTGCACAGATAATACAAACTGAGGCCTCACATAAAAGCCACTCGATGCCCTCAATTAAAATCTTAACATGTAAGCTTAATAAACACCACCTTAAATAGTGATGTACTTCGATGGCATATGACATATCGATATAAGCATTATTTACTCTTGAAATTGTAATGGTGGTAGAGCCCCGCTGAAACTATTACTGGTTTCAGCATGAATGGGTCGTTTCGTCCGGGGTAGTACCACCCTCTCATAGAAAACCGACGTGAAGTAACAGTGCTTACATTGTTGCGTTTCGTTCGGTCAGTGTGAGCGCCGGAGGCCCACCTCTCCTCTCCCTCTTCCTCCCCTAACCCTTCCCCCCAAAGGGTGGCAACGCACTTGCAACTCCTCTGGTGTTGATAGTGTCCATGGACGGTGGTGATCACTTAACATCAGGTGACCCACATGTTCGTGTGCCACCAATGACATAAAAAAAAACTTCTAAAACGATAGTGGTATAAACAAATGAAAATTTTGAGTTTCATAATTTATTCTACCAGATATTTGAGTCATCTACATGTTACAAAAAAATAAAAATATTTTGGCGTTAAGCTATTCACGTGCGAAAATTGTATAGATAGTATTAGAAAACACAAATATCTACTTTGAAAGGACTGATAGACTTGACTGAGTATATCAAGCTATACTAACATGTAGTCATTATAATATTATTTCAGACCTACTAACTAAGCCGATTCTGAAAACGATTTCACTAGAAAAAAGCTACGTTATTTTTGAGTACTTATATTTTTTTTAACGTTATTAAGTAATTAAAACCATGTGAAGCCGTAAACGATCGCTAGTATCATTTACGAGTTGAAAATTAAATTGTAATGTGAAAAAGAATTATTCAATCGGACCTGAGTAATTTTCAACAAACTATTATTCAGTTATTAAGAAAAAGCTATCAAATAAATATCTATAAGTAAATAGACTACCAGAATGTTAAAACTGCGAATTATCCGTAATTCGTAAAGTACGTGGGGAATACAGTTTTATATATTAACAAACTTACTGATTTATCGACATCGATATTTAATTAATCCATACATCTAAGCAAAGGTAGAACGTCTCTGAATTAAATTACACCTCCGCGTCTCGGCTCGCTAACTCCAAACAATAATCTTAAACATTCCCACCCCTAACTTCCCCCTAACAAATCTCTTGAACTAAGCCTTTTATGACGATGTGTTGTTGCGACGTCTTGCCGACTCGAGATAAGTCGATAATTACTTGTTTTATCGACAAGGTGGTGCCGTAGCACTATGTTATTGTTACTGTTTTATCGGCAGGCTTCCAGCTTACTATTTAGTTCCATGTTCACAATTTAATCAAAATAGGTCCGTCCGTTCATTTATTTAACAAAAAGGTTTGACTGTTGAAATATTATTTCGATGTTCGTAGGTTCGAACCCCGGCATGTATCAACGAATTTTTCGAAATTTGCGTATATTTACTTAAATGGTAACACTGTCGGTCGACGGTGAAGGAAAACATCGTGAGAAAACCTGAGCCTAAGAAATTATCTTGTTGAAAAGAAATAATCTCGCAGTTTGAAATCACGAATAATATGTCGTGGACTGACGTGGTGATTATGCTCATATATTTCTTTGGAAGGAGGCCAATAACCATGCAGCGAGTTACTTACAATATGATGTGATTGTATATTTAATTTTTTCTATCCCCAGCCCCGATACGCCGCACCACAACACTTGACCCACCAGCATTATTATTTCGTTCTCTTTTAGTGTTCTTTCGAACTTACATTTTGTATAACAACTATTTTGCTCTTAAGAGTCTTGCCGTGATGTTAATTAACCTATATATGTATGTAATATATCTTCAACAATAATCCTATTAATAATATAAACTGGAAAGTTTTTGAGGATGGATGTTTGTTACTCTGTCACATTAAAACAATTGAAAGGATTTAGTTTCAAGAAATCCTTTTCTCTCAGCGCTATCCCTACGTGCGCTGCATAAACATTAACATTTACACAAAGAATTAAATAATCAATGGTTTTATTAATTTTTATCATACACACGCAGATGAACTCATATGCGAATGCAAGTACGTAATAATACGAGAAATATAATTTCTGATTGGTGATTACAGAGATTAGGAGGTTGAAATAAAAAATGCAATTATTTGAGCATTCGTATATATATACTAATAATGTTCAAAGTGGTCATCATATGACAGAATCTTTGTTATTATTTACCTAATTTATACTCTTATATACGCTGTATTATGCGAACAAAAAAAGTAAACAAAACAAATGATTTTTAAAGGCGTTGGCAAAAAACAATTTTATAACAATAATTGTGATTCTCATATTGAGTGTATAGACCTCTCGTATATTAATAAACTATGAAAGGGTTAATAGAGCACGTGTACCAAATATATGGCACTTAACAAATGTGACCCCGTTACCTAACCCGGTCGAAATTACCGTTGATATTGTTAAATTGGCCAAACACTCGAATAGGGCCCGAACGATCTTAATTATTAGCAAGGTGCTTAAGGGTTGAATTTACGATGTGTTAATACGACCCGATGCACGTCGCCGGCAATTATCTTAACCCTAAATTAAATTCACCTGAAAGTGCGGGATCATTTTGACCCGAAGTTGACCCTTATTATGTAATTCAGATATTTGTCACTGTTAATTATGAATAGTTTTAATTTTACAATTTTGTACAATATTAGGGCCTAGATATGGAATTACTGGCAACAGCTCGCTTTTTCACATATCTTTATGTATAGGCCAATAGGATTTTGTTATGTATGAATATTATATTGTAGTATAACGTGACGGTTGCTAGCTGGAATATAAAAATTAATACCAATAAAACAAAAAAAATATTTTTGACAAAAGACATATTTTAGCTTTTAAAGTTACCAAAAAATTAACTTCTTTCCTCCTCCGTCACGCAATAATTACTGAATCTATTTTATAAAACTTTACAGTAGTACAGCGTACAAACCAGAATAACACTTAGCCTATAATCTATAAATATATTGTTTAATATGGCCAAATTATAACGATAAGTGTTAATTAAGTTAGTTTTTTTTATTCCATCGGAGAGTTATCTCGCTGCATAAATCGTTACAGTATCATGAAGACATGACGTCATCATTTGGAAAAATGGAAAATTAGACGAAGTAGCTGGCGTTTGCTAGTATTGAACACCAGCTGCTTCGTCCAAGTTTCCATTTTATATAAATAGGCAGTGGGGAAAGGGTTAAGAACACCTCCTTCCTCTGTTTTTCTTAATTCTTTTTTTATTTAGTAGCTATTACCGAGCTTTAGTGTTATTAATAAAAAGATAAAAATGTTTTTCTCTACGGTTGGTCTAGTTGTCTAGTTCGAGCAGTGGACGAACTCTCGTAAATTATAAATAACACATTTGTTGTCAATAACATTGCAAAACAACAGCAACTTGTAGTAGATTACTATGTCATTGTCGAGTAGATAATAATATTACAACAAGATGGTGGCCCTCTTGTTAGAACTTTCCAGGGAGTTTTTGTGCCATCACAGAGTTCATGCTCCGTGGTATTTTTTCCACCCATCCAATATTACAAAATATTGAGTCAAAAACACAAGATTATGAACAAAATACAAAGTCTACTAAATGATATTTCAAGATCACGACAAAAACTCCGCGATTCCTTTTTAAAAACTGATTATTATTTTTAGAAACATTCATTCGGTGTACGATAAAGAGGTAAACAAAAAGAGTATTACACACTTTTCTTTAGTTATATTGAGATCTCGTGTAACATATCAGTCGTAGTGTGACGAAGTAAATAATCTCCATGAAACTTAGCACGCTGCAGCCGAGGAAGAGCCCAGCCATACCTCCAACAGCAACTGCAAAATGTACAAATTGTATTTATTCAAGAAAAATAGACTCGTTTTCATTTTCGCAAAAATCTTTCTTATTCAAAGTGAATTAATCACTTAATCAAATTCATAATTGGTCTATATAATAAGATGGTGGTCTAGTGGTTGGACCGGTGAAATATCAATCCGATGTCCACAGGTTCGAATCCTGGCATTTACCACCAATTTTTTCGGAATTCCCGTTCATTTACCAATTTAAATTGGTAACTATCGGCTGATGGTGAAAGAAAACATCGTACATGAGAAAACATAAAACCACCTTTGATTTCTCAGACTTTGAAATCGGCAATACGTCGTGGGCTGGCCTGGTGATTGTCATTGTGAGGCCTATGGTCCTGCTATAAGTCTCTAACAGGCTGATGATGATGATAATAAAATGGAGGACTCTTGTTACTCTACCTTAGAATTAATGTGATATCTCCGGATATATGCTCCACGTTATTACTTTTAATCCATTTCACCGGTGCATAATAACTAAACTATATTATGACAAGTGTTGTCAATATTATACAATATACAGTTCAATAATGGAAACTTATGAATGCAATACAATCCCGCATTAAATACACCGATTATCTTATGTAAGAGTTACAGTGCGTGCCACAGAAATTTTATCATAATATGCCACACAGAAAGTGAAAAAACAAAAATACTTTATTTAATATAGGCTCTAAGAAGGCCCTTATGAATATCAAAATTACCATCGGTTAGGACAAACAACCCACTCATCGAAAAGAACCGACAATAAACTCGATCGGATTTATCTTTTTTGAAAGGTGTCGATTCACGACATTACCATCCTTCACATATTGATCCACCCTATAATAATGGCCTTTTGACAACAACACTTGCATTCCGGCAAATCGATAATATGCTTTGGAATTTTGTTGTAAAACCTAAACAATGAGTCAAGAACATAGGATGCAGAACAACTGAAGAAAAAATAAGTCTAAATTTTTCTTTAACTCAGTCGATTTCGATAAAGTATAACTTTATTCTTATTTTCAGCGTAATCTTTAGCCCTTGTATAATGTAGAAAAACTATATTTTTCTATGATTGATAAAAATGTTGAAGTGCATTTTAAAAAATAAATATTTGATTGCCTGTTTAAATAAATTTTGTTCTGTAAATTCAAATATCTATAAATTATTTTGAATTCATTATTCTTGATATATTTTTAGATAGACTCTCTCCTACAGAATATTTTTGTTTATAGTACAGATAAATATAATCTACTTATGTAATACCTAGGACATCTGTGAAGCCAAAGATGATGTCACGACGATACCTCATCCTAGGGTACGTCGCCATACCCCATTGTAAGTTAGTGCCTAGGAACCATTCTTGTAATACCTGGAATCGAAATAATATCTCATATTTATTATATTTACCTTGTTGATTCGAATATATTGCTAAAAGTTGCAAATATAATTTTTAACATTAAAATATAAAAAAACGTACATACATTTTATAACGAAAGAGCAGATAGCTATTGAAACCACTTGGTTTAAATTCATGACTGCTATTTAGCACAAAACTAACTCAGGTCAGTTGCCCATAAAATATTACCACAAATTCTCCGTTACAATTTATAAAATAAATACCTGAATAAATCCTAAATAAGGTCAATGTAGACATTCAGCATTATATTTTGATCTAACAACATTGTAATGCTTCATTAAAAGAAAATCACGGTTTAAGGTTTGAAATCACAATTTTGGAAAACTGTTCTTCATAATGTAATAGTATATTGAAACGTTTAATTTTGAAAGAATACCAGAATATTTATTAGTGATTATTGATTATATAGTATAAAATAAAGTCCCCTACTGCGTCTGTCTGTCTGTTCGCGATAAACTCAAAAACTACTGAACGGATTTCCATGCGGTTTTTCCAGTAGATGAAGTGATTACTGAGGAAGGTTTCGGTATATAAGGTCAAGGTTTTGTGTAAATTGTTTGGAATGTAACGATAATTGTTGAAAATATCGGAAAAGTTAAGGTTTAGATTCATAATTGGACTGGGTAGGTTGCCCTGCGGTCTGATTCTAGGTTTTTTATTACCAACGTGTAATAGCGTCCGCCGGGCCTGCTAGTTATAAATGATAGATATAAATGATAACGGAGAGATTTTTTATTTTTTCAAATCACTATTTACCACATATTAATTACGTGATGGTTTAATCAAATACTTCTTCTTGTAACTAATAATAAGTATTTACCTATGCAATTGCCGTTCTGCAGTACTGACCATTTCAAATTAAAATAATTTTTGTTTGGCTAGGAATTCTAATTTTAAATTAATTTTATTTTAAAAACATGGAATTCTTTTTCCAAAAGTCGTTTGTTTATTGATTAGTGTTACATTTTCATTGCATTTCAATCTTTTTTGTCATCATGGATACGTTAAAAATTCGAGTAATTATGGAATATGAGTACCGTCGTGGCAGCAATGCGGCACAAGCGGCACGCAACATCAACAACGTTTACGGAGCTGAGGTTCATTTTTCAGGTCGAAATTCCCAGAACGGAAGCGAGCAAACCAATAACAGGTGGTGCGTTGGTTTGTAGTGTTAGCTCCGTAAACGTTGTTGATGTTGCGTGCCGCTTGTGCCGCATTGCTGCCACGACGGTACTCATATTCCATAATTACTCGAATTTTTAACGTATCCATGATGACAAAAAAGATTGAAATGCAATGAAAATGTAACACTAATCAATAAACAAACGACTTTTGGAAAAAGAAAGGTAAAAAAGCTTGACAAATGGGTGCCCCACGAACTCAATGATCGCCAGCGCGAAGTACGCATCGAGACGTGCCTTGCACTGCTCAACAGACACACAAATGAAGGAATTTTGAACCACATTGTTACCTGCGATAAAAAATGGATTCTGTTTGAAATTTGAACCGCAAGCGCTCATCAAGTTGGTTGGATCCTGGTTCAGCCCCTAAACAATGCCCTAAACGAAAACTTACCCCTAGAAAAGTGATGGTCACTGTTTGGTGGTCTAGCGCCGGTGTGATTCATCACAGCTTCTTACCAAACGG
>MU158840.1:0-21783 GCA_015888305.1 Antheraea pernyi | reverse complement strand
TAACATAATATGTAGATTATATATTCCGTATTAAGGGAAGATACGTGCAACGTTTGGGAATATAAATTAAAAAAGAATGACAATACATTTTTGTTCGTTATTGTGTTAACATAATAGAAAATCTTAAGGGTTCATCTGCAAAGCGGATGATCCGATTTTGACGAACCCTTTACTAAAAGATAGAGGGCATATCAGAGTTATATCTAGATATTTTTTGTATAGTTTTCTTTAGGGTCTAAATGGACAAAAGGCTGCTATATTATGTAGTATAAAAAAATTACAGTTAGATAATTAAACACGGATCACCATTAATTCAAACAAAACAATTAGTTTTGATGAAACAGTAAACTTTTTTCACAATAACGGGCAAAGGCGTCAAACAAGTGAGATACTGTTGAGAAACGAAATAGCAATTGAATTTAAAAAAGGACGCAGATGAAAATGCTCTTTGAAAGACACAGTTTGTACCACTTTAGATTATACTATAATATTATTATTTGAATACATTCATAGTATTTAATAAATTGTGTAATTTGATATAAATGAATATTTACTCAAAGTCTGGGTAAGCTAGTGATTTTCGTTTATTCATTCCTCTGTTGGCGGAGACGGCCACTCAGCGAAGACCTAAGACCTAACCTAACCTAACCTAATATATAAACTAGTTGTGTGTCTTAGTTTACTCGTATTTTATTTTAAAAAAGAGAAATTTTTTTCAACGGTATGGGCCGTAATCAGCACGTCAGCCCACGACGTATTGGCAATTTCAAACTCCAAGAAATCCACAGTACTATATTTTTCCCACATACAGTAGTACTACAAGAACATTTCTCAGGTTTAAGTTTCCTCACGATGTTTTCCTTCACCGTTAGCCGATAGTGTTACCAATTTAAATAAGTAAATGTACGCAAATTCCGAAAAATTCGTTGGTACATGCCGGGGTTCGAACCTGCGGACATCGAAATAATATTCGACCGGTCAAACCACTAGGCCACCACGACTTCTCGGCTCCCGAGTGTCTTAGCGTAATGTTAAATGCCGCATAACCTTCTTTAATAAATAAACAAAAGGTTCAAAACTATTTTTCCAAATGTAAATACTACTTTCAGCATTTAACGCGCTTAAATAGTCAACAAAATCCATTCTTTGAGACTTAGAATATTGGTTTTGTCGTTGTTATAAACGCGTAGTTATAAAGACTCAAGTGGTATTGCGTATTGTTCTTTTTTCACTTCTCAGACTGGATTATATTAACCTATTGTTTTGTGGAATAATATAAACTAGAATATACTTTAAACTGACATTTAACTGTACTACATAGTTCACGTCATCGCACAGAGGGAAACAGTCGCACTCAACTTTCTTGTCCTGTTTATCACGCAGTTTGTATAGCAGATCTGAAAGCAAAAGAACATACGTCGTTACCATCAAAACTAAGCCTGATGGCACAGTTATATAGGTACAACTTGATTGTAAAATAACTGCAAATTTTTAAGTATGATTAGTTCCTCTCTGTGCATCTATAAAAAATGAATATAACTATCTATGCTTGTAAGAATCAATGTATATCATCAATACATCAATGCATATTATAAAACAATTATATAAAACAAAGGATGGATGGATTGTGTGAAAAATGATATGTGTGTAAAAGGTGTGATGACTGAGATGACATTTGATAGGCGAGCGTGGAAAAGGAAAACATGTTGTGCCGACCCTACTTAGGTGGGATAAGGGTAAGAAGATGATGATGATATTATAAAACAAAGTCCTCCGCTGCGTCTGTCTGTATGTATATTCACGATGAACTCAAAAACTACTCGGTGGGTTTTCATGCAGTTTTCAATGATAGATAGAGCGATTCACGAAGAAGGGTTACGTATATAATTTGACAATGCTTTTTATAATACGGTTTAAATAAAAGGATAAATGTTGAAAGTGTCGGAAAAAGTCAAGCCGCCTGGGAGCTTTCGTCGAAAAAGTTCCCCTTTGAGTTATAACAAAACAATTGAGATAATAAATGAAGCAGACGATGTCACGGGAATCAGGTAGCAATATGGTAAACCAGATCGAATTTCTTACCGGTTTCTCTCGATGACTTAGTTTTTTTTCCGAACCGGTAGTAATTTTGACGTTCATAAGCGCATTCTCAGGACCTAAACTGAGTAAAGTATCTTTGATTTTATTTTTTTTAGAATTACCTAACAGTTACATTTGTGCTCTATTCCTTTCTGATCTATCAAATTTTGACAATGACAAATTAATGATAAACAATGACAAATACGAGAAATGATAAGTATGAAATAGAAATAAGCCATGAGTGCCAGCGAAGTTACATAGTTTTAGGTAAAATTACACAAAAATAATTAAAAGTATTCCATGAGTTAAATGATCAATAAAGGTGCTACTAAATGTTCCTCCTACTAATTGTGTTATGGATTTTACAAATAGAATATATCACAATGGCACTAAATAATAAATATGGCCACATACATGTAATAAACATGTACCTTGATATTTTGATAAACACTGCAACCCTTTCGCGTCGCATATCTTTTCCTTACCTGCGAATTCAATAATTTCCAAATTATGAGTACCAGAAGAAATATATACACCAGAAAATAGACAATAGAACAAAAACATGTAGATAAGATCTGGTTATTTTTATACATATTAATCAAACATGTAGCATGTTCTGGTCATTATTTTACATGATATTCAAGCATCGCAGAGAATAAAGTGTATAATATTATTCTTATTAGTTTTGCATTGTATAATATATGTACACGTTTATATAAATCATTTTCAAATAAATCCAATTGGTTATTCGGTTAAATGAACGTAATATTAGTTACTTATGTCGGTTAATGTAATTTAATACTTTCAGTAGAGAACTTCCGACTGTTATTGTAACCATAAAACAAAGGAAAAAAACTGGTTTCTCCAAATTCCTATTTTACAACCTATAGAATAGCTTGTAACTTGATAATAATTTTTAAATCAGTCAATCTATTATTTATACATATAACAACAAGGTAAATCTAACATGTCTGTAATTGTTAGGTTTTTGTGAATAAAAATGTGGCAAATGTCTAGTTTAATCAATAGTAGAATACATTTCAATCATTTTTAGAAATGTCTGTTTTTCTGTTAAGAAAATCATAAAACATATCCTACATTAACATTTAGTCTTTGTTTCATTCAAATCGGTTCACTCTATCAAAGTTATTGTAATTTTAAGATTAGGTAATTAGATGCAATCTAATCTCTTACAAAAACAGGATATCATATAATTTGTAAATAATATTTAAGACACACAGTAAAGACTATTTTTTTGTATTAAGTTCTACGCGGACGAAGTCGCGAGTGCAGCTAGTAGCTTAATAAAGTTAATTTTAAAATCTGTAGCAGGTGACTTGATGATAAATTTTATTATAAAACAACGACAATAACTCAGTTAAACAGAAGCCTAAGCAAAACATAAGAACAACATAGCCTGATGGTAAAACATTTTAATAGTCTCAAAATTACCTATAACTCTTAAATTATAATAATAATATAACTCTTAATATATCATTAAGAGTCTACAGATTTCTTCATCATTACCGAAAAAAAAAACACTTTTTAACCGCTGATGCTGTTTGTTGACTTCAAATTCATGATCAGTTTTATAACCCCAAAAATAAATTCAAAGTTTATTATTATTATGTCGCAGATATTTGCCAAGTCATTAATACACGGCAAAGACTAATCTTCGAAAATTTAACTGCACTACACACCCGAGCAATAAAATCTTAAAATGGATCGTAAAGACGTTAATTTTATGGGACGTATTAAAATATTAAAAAATAAACGTAGCAGTTACCAATAGCTCTGTAGAAATGTGGTATGCAATGGCAAAACTTGAGACACATACTTATACGGCACTCCATTCGACACATCGTATACGTGTAAATGGCATTATGCTTTAAGTTATTCTCGCGAGGGAAGCGGCAGCGTCGTTGGCCGATACTCAATCTGTAATCCATTTATTTAATAAACTACCTACCCAATGAAATGGCATGGATGTTTAGTTTGAAGATATCAGATTAGCTCATATATTTATTATCTTAACAATGTATTTTATGTACCGAAGAAAAATCATCGTCATCTTCTTACCCTTATCCCACGTAAGTAGAGTCGGCACAACATGTTCTCCTTTTCCACTCTCCTCTATCAGATGTCATCTCAGTATTCACACCTTTTACACAAATATCATTTTTCACACAATCCATCCATACCTTGTTCGGTCTTTCTCTACTCTTATATCCGTCCACCATTATACTCAAAACTTTTCTAATTACATGGTTTTCTTTCTCTTCATGACATGCTCATACCATGATAATCCTCTCTGTCATTGGTGTTATTTTTAAATTTCCTGTGATATATTCGTTCTTAATCTTGTCCATTATAGTTACACTACACATCCACCTTAATATACGCATTTCTGTCACATGTAGTTTTCTCTTATCAGTATTCAGATGTATACAGCATAACTGGTCTTACTATTAAATTTCTATAGTAGTATAGAAGAAAAATCAAGCGTCTGAGAAGAAAAACTAAAAGATATAACCGAATCTTTACCGGAACTGGAAATAACTTGTAGGTGATGATGACAATAACTTATTCAAAAGTAATATAGAAGAGAAATTGTAAATGACTTAAACCAACATGAAGAAATAATTTCTACTAAATTAAACATTAAAGTTACTTACTTAGCCGCATCTGGTGTTGTATATATAGCAACGGAAGTTACATAAAGTTTCAAATAAAAATCTTCAGCGGAGTATTCGTGCTTTGTGGAGATGTCAGGAAATTCGTAGGGTCCGTGGACATAGACCTGAATGAAGCAATATATACTATATTACCACCGTAGTAATTAGCAATCTAAGATACTTTACCAGGAAACATAGCTATCCTCAAGGTTGACCACTGGATCTCATATTTTTCATGTGAGATCCCACCTTCTTCATGTTATCACTTATAATTGTAGGGGAACGTTCAATATTTCCTTCAACTTTCTGTTAACCCCAAAAACCCTTAGCTTATTAACCTATTCACAATTTTGAGAGTTAATTATTTGGTGCAAGAAATAACTTATCAAATACAGATCCAATAGAACTGACCTAAAGAATGTACAAACAATATTTCAGACTTCTAGAATTAAACTATGTTATGAAGTACTCAGGCGTTGGTAGCATATAATATTACATCTTATCTAACCTTATAACCTGTAGATAGATTTACAGCTTGAGCAAACACTTCACCGTCTAAAGGATGGACATATAAGGTATTATTTTCTGTTGGAATTATGTCCCATCTGTTAGCGTCCCTATATCTGAAAGACAAAAGCAAGAATGATAGCTAGGAGAAGCAAATAATCCAAGAAATTATGATACAATAAAACTGACGTATAGCTGTTAATTTAGTACGCAGACTTGATAAATCTCAAATGCTATGACATTGTTTCCTTTCATTTTATTAGTTGGAATGCGTCTGATTATATGTCAAACTAATAAATCTCATAACAAGACTCTCAAATGACAGATGATAAATTTGATTAATCAGGTGAATTATTTTAATCTTTTTTAAGTAGCTCCATAGAAATATAGATAGTTAAGATATTTCACAGAACGTGACACTAGGCTCAGTATTATTGATTTTGATTGCAGAGTATCAAGCAAAGATAGCACTAACCCAGGAGAATTATAGACAGCAACTTCTGAATTCATTGCATAACACAATCCCATCTCAGTTATAGTTGGAATAACTTTCAATGTTACGCCGATCATTCCGACTGTAAGAGTGGGTTTGAAAGGTGAAGACAGATTCAGCAGCAACTCAATATACTTCTCTGATGGGATCGCATCGTATGCTGGTAGTTTATCAAAATTTTGGTACGTAGTATTAGATAAAACCCGAATGAAAGCTTCCAGCGTTTTCTTATCGGGTTCCCTCGAATTCCTAAGATACAGTGACAAAATTATTAACCATGTTATTTTCAGAATTATATCGTTCATATAATGAATCTCACGTGAACAAATTTTCTAATAGGTTTATGAAAGTTACCCTTATATCTAAAAATTAACGTTCAAAATTCCAGTTAACTAACTTTTTTCTCGAACTGACTACGCTATTGACCTAGCAAGGTCTTAACAGCTTCACCGGACAACAAGTTAACTAACAATTACATTATTACGTAACGTAACATATACAAATAATTATTACAAAAAAAAACAGATATCAACAAGCAGAAAAGTAAAAGAGAATAACAATTTAAAATAGCCTAGGGCCCTTTTTTTTTTTTTTTTTTAACGGGGGGAAAATCCTTTTGGATACGCCACCCTCGCTATAGTCGGGGCGACACGAGATCTCTAAAGACTTCATCGTGCCGCCCCAGCGGTTGGCCCAGCAGCGAAAGCGCCGCCGCCGGGCCCCGTCCTGTTAGGAGACAGAATGGGAAGATGGCCCCCCCGACCCACCTTCCCTAGGTCCGGCTACGTTGGCGGGAGGAGGCGGTCGAACTGTCGCCTCCTCCTTCCTGTCCTCCGTTGGCGGAGAGGGCCACTTAGAGGATCGTCCTCGCGGGCCCTCTCCGCCGCCTCCTTCTGCGAGACGACTTCCTCGCAGAAGGAGGCCATTGCTCTCCACACCTCCTCGCTGCCGAGCATGGCCGTAACCACGCCCGGCAGCGAGAGGTCCTCTCCTACCGCCGCAGCCAGGGTGCGGCGTTGCTCCTCCCACGCAGCACACTCAGAAAGTGTGTGCTGCGCGGTGTCCGGGTCAACGCCGCACTGGTGGCATACGGCGGTGGGCTCCCTGCGAGCTATCCGGTGCAGGTACCAACCGAAGCACCCGTGCCCGGTCAGCACCTGCACCAGACGGAACGTCAGGGAGCCCCATCTTCGACTACACCATTCCAGCAGGACCGGGCGGACGGCGTCGATAGTATATCTACCGTACTGCGCGTCCGCCAGGACCTGCCTCCACCTCTCCATCCTTCCTTCCCTCTCTTCCATTCTTTTAACCTCTACTTCCCTGGGAGCCAGAGGCTCTCCTGTCCGTTTCTTAGCCGCCGTAAACTCGTATACGGCGGCTAATACCTCCGCCTCTAATAGCCTAGGGCCCTACGGTTCTGAAGCTATGATGGATTTGTTGACAACATGTTCTGACACCGTGTAGCGTCGATTGAAGTAGTCTCTAATTCTTGTAACTGAATCATTGCTTTCGGTGAAGGAAACCAAATCGTGATTACCAACTTTCTAACACCTTGAAATTGAAAATTTCTCCACAAGCACCTGTTAGTATATCACGGCAGTATCACTTGAGATCCAGTCCTCTCTAGGTTTAACGTGCTTACCATCTTAGACCATATCATTATTTAACACCAGGTGAGATTATGGTGAAACGCTGAAACTTACTATGTATTAAAAAAATAATGTAAAATCAATATCTTTAACAACCTAATAGTCTTTAAGTTTATAGATTTTCTCTGCGTGTTTTTCGTTATATTCAAGATAAAAGAAACCTATGTTTTTATCCAAGTCATAAACTACCTCTAAACCATATTCTATTGAAAATAATTAAGATGTTCACTCCTGAAAAAATTACAGAGGTATAGATTTATTATCAAATTTATAACGAGAAGTGTGGATTTTTTACTTACTTAATATAAAGTCCAAGTTTCTTCTCATCCAGTTTCTTTTCAGGACAAATTGTGACGCTTGGAAACGTAGTATTCCAAGCAAACATATCTCTATCCATAGATATAACGGTCGGAGATGACTGGTAACGAATCCAAGTTGTCTGAGACAGAGCCACTGTCCCGTAAAGCGAAAAAGCCACTACGATGATCCAAAGGAGCCTATTGATTTGAACACTTATACTTATTTTCGAAGTGTAAAACCAAATAAAAATGCCAGAATTTACGCGACAACCCATAGCTTATTACCTAACATATCAAAGTCTTCAATCTTTTTTGATACTCTGATCTAACAACTGATGTAAAAGCCTCCAAAAAGATTATACTGGCATATGTGATGATATAGTACATTACATATAGGGTTTATGTTTAGTTGACTATAATATACTATTTTTACATCCTTTCAAATATATTCTTGAGCACAAAATGATAAATTTCTTTATATAAAATATTAGACTTTTATCGTTTCATTAATTTGTATAGTTAAGTATAAAGACCTTCATACCTTATTCAAGTAAATGTACCTATTTTTATATCTGAGTACGACAAAGTGTCTGCAAATTTCCTGATCGTAAGCACAGTATAATGTAAAAACAAGGGAAACAACAGAAAAATATACAATTCATAGCTACTGTATTAGCATTGTTAGAGATTTACTCGCGCATAAATAACTGGAGTTATTGGATTGCTCATATACTATGGTCACGATTACAAATATTAAGAATACTATATATGTATACTAGGTATACTATACACTTCAAACGGATGTCTTCGGACAGCCACAAAATGATTCAAGCCATGAATCGATGACGTCTCAAGGAATAATCGAAAGTAATCTTTCGCCTTTTCCTTAATAGACTGCCTCAATCCGATCTTCTTAGTTTTAAAAGGGCGATGACGAAATTTACGTAGATCATCTTCTATAATCTGCGACTGAAAAGTTCGTTGCAGGAACATTGTTTACCTACAGAGAAATAAATATTTTAGAAAATGTTC
The DNA here is from genome assembly GCA_015888305.1 of Antheraea pernyi. NCBI lineage: Eukaryota > Metazoa > Arthropoda > Insecta > Lepidoptera > Saturniidae > Antheraea > Antheraea pernyi. The sequence continues at coordinate 13,046 of MU158840.1, read as the reverse complement.
GATACTGGATTTAAAATACAGATGCTATCTACATAGACTTAAAATCGCAATATTTATTGTTTGTACCTGTTTATATCCGAAACAGCTGAACTGGATACGATAATGCTTCAACCAGCAAATAAAGAACGTATTATAGTATTATCTAAGTTACATGTCATTACGGTTTTGCATAGACGCTACACAGTAAGTATAAAATTATACAAAGATGGCTTGACATCGATACAACTAATCAGTAAACACTTTTATTAAATTCCTTATAATTTCAGTAACAAGAAATGTTAGAATCATCAACCAAATTATAAAGAAATAAAACTATTTATAAAAGTCAACTTTATATTGGATATTTAGATTATTACTGTGTAGATTATACTGTGCAATTATTAAATAAAGAATTTTCAAACTTTTATAAAATGTAAGACTTTTTTAAATAACTAATTTAGCAAATTATACAACGTATAGTTCCACACACTACAGTCCGTTACCAGACAGTTGACAAGCAAACATAATATAAATCGTATCGTATACTGTAATCGACTAAATTACCGCTTAAATATAATATGTTTTTACCACTCGAATGACGTCCGTGTCGCGGCAACGTAACAATGCTAATATCGTAATGGTATCGTCTAATAAAATCAGTTCGCGTGTTAATAAGCGTTTGACAACACAGTTGAGATTACCGCGTAAAACAAGTCTGATAGTGCGATAAAAATAATTACTATAATTATAACCAGGTAAAAATATCCCAGCCTAATACTAAACTAATACATTTTCCAGTCTTTGTCATACAACAAAGTGTATGGTAAAATTCACGAAAATCTAAGGCACATTTAATAGCCTTACATCGATAAAGAAAAAAAAGTGGGATACATAATATATTATAGTACATAATTTTTGCTCGGTTGTCAGCTTAAAAAGAAAACAAACATATTGTTAGTTCAGGATTCAAAGTGTGATAAATAAGTGCAATTTATAATGTTGTAGATTCTTATGTAACTCTGTGTTTCTTTAAAAAATTAGCTGTCGTTTACGACTTCATTAACATTACTTATCTATATTGATAAATGTGTAGCTCTATGTTTACTTGTAATATTTTGTCCCTAATTTTGTAGCAAATATATATTGTAAAACATGTCCATTGATAGGTTAAGAGATCTGTCAACAGTACTTTTAGAAATAATGAAAGAATTCAAATAAATATTTTTTTAATAAATATCAACGCTTTTAAATAAGATTTTTCAATAGGGACTACAAAATGTTCTTTCAAAATTAGTACCGTATAAAAATGATCATTGTAACTATGAGTAAAAATAAAATTACAAGATGGAAACAATTAATGGATAGCAAACACGCGTGGAACCGCGAACACAGTTAGTTTACAATATACAACTTAATGTGAAAAAAAAGTCAAAAATAAGTATGTTACTCATAAGAATGTAACTTTTGTACTTCTGAAACATCTACTTTACCTACATATATATAATAAAAGTATAGATTTTATTGCCTTACTGTCGTTTATGAACTACGTCGAAAAGCGTTCAAAGTCAAAATTAATGGGTTTCCACGTGAAGGATTTTCAATATAAATTGGTGTTGGACATTTGTTTTTATATTGAACTTTTATATTACAATCGGTGTAATGAGATGCTTATTATATATTTTTTTTCTATAATGGATGCCAGACAGCAGACTGAGATATTTAAATTATGTAGTAATTAGTACCATCATACTCTTAGCATCACTCGTCCTTTTTCGTTTTTAGTCTGTCAGATATTATATGAGATAGGCTTAAAAGTCTGTGTGAAGAATATAATTATTTAGAACTTTGTATATATCATGCTGGCGAACTGTATTTTTGAAACTTCTTGGATATTATAAAAATTATGCGTCTTTATTTATTTATTTTTTTCGCTTTTGATATGCCAAAGAAAAAGCTTTTTACAATAAATACATTTAAAATATTTCCTAAATCTCGTCCATCAAGAATGTTTGCCGATGACACAGTGTAATTTAAAATACGAAATCAAATTAAAAATGTTACCACAAAACGAAATATAATTAAGGTAAACATCATGAAACTGTACCTACGGGGAAACGAGAGCCCTTCCGAAGTCTAATAATTTCCGAGGTGTCATGTCGCCAAGAAATAAATGAAGTGGAGAAAATAAATTTCATTTAAAAATCACGGCACACCATTATTTTCCCGAGCTTCCCCTAATTAATTTCTTGTCACCGTCTGGATCGGCCGTTGTGGCTATGACAGCCGCTTAGAGGGAGACGGCGTGATCTAATCTCGACGTAAACGAAAGCGATAGCTATAGAAAGGTGAGTACGCTTCATTACCATCTTTTAGTAGTTAGCGAAAGTAGATACGAAGTTCTCCCTGAGTTCTGCTCGCCTGGTACTTTCTTATTAATGATCTTGAATAAAATTTGAAAAAAATAAACTGCAATGTTTTGAAATATTTTCTGCAAAATTAAAAACATACTGGTTAATTCTACTAAACACTTACCTGATATTTAAGTATAACACGGTCAAAGAGCGTAAAGAATTAAACTTGAAGAGGACAGCGCTCGGGAGATATTAACGAATTAAAAAAAACATGTACATACACTTCAGGCTTTATTTAACTTCACAGGTTTTTAAAGAACCTGATACTAAAAAACAATGTAGCCCGAAGATTATCACGCTAAACCAAGAACGGGCGCTGCTTTTCAAATGTTTCTCAACAGATTTTCAACTTCCAGGGATTTTAAAAGTTCTACAACGCTATGTTGTCATCACAATATTTTTTTTTTTTTATGTCATAGGTGACAAACGAACAAGTGGGTCACCTGATGTTAAGTGATCACCACCATTCATGGACACGAACAACGCCAGAGGAGTCGCAAGTGCGTTGCCACCTTTTGGGGGGAAGGGTTAGGGGAGGTAGAGGGAAAGGAGAGAGGAGAGAGGAGGGGAGGTGGGCCTCCGGCGCTCTCACTGTCTGAACGAAACACAACAATGCAAGCACTGTTACTTCACGTCGGTTTTCTATGAGAGGGTGGTACTTCCCCGGACGAGCCGACCCATTCGTGCTGAAACCAGTAATAGTTTCAGCGTGGCTCTACCACCATTAAAAATTATTTGTCTTTACTAAGAATTCAAGCTCAAGCTTCAGAACCTTAAATATCAAGATTTAAGGAGATTTTCTCTCTTCATAGATATAAAAGATTTTATAGTGGTTTTCTGTCATGGTGCCATTTTAAGAAGGTTTACCCTCACCGACAAAAGAGCTGAAGCACGTCAACAGAGAGGTAACACGAGGAATGTCGTCTAAAAGAGTGTACATCTACAGCCTACAGAGGATCTCCAGCCTATATCCCTAGCGTTCTACGAGACAATGTCAGGTCGAGAAGGATGTGACACTTCACCACGCACTACGGTCTTGAGGTGGCAGGATATGGCCCCACAATGGACGCTATATTGCGCCCGTGATTCCGCTTCCTGCAGATCAGAGATATAAGTACCTCATCATGCCTGCCGGTTCTGCCATTCAACTCCTACCACAAGTTACGTTAAAGAACTTTGTTTCAAAACCTAGAGTCGCTGTGAAGGGTAACCATGGTAGTCGTGACCTAGTATGACGCAGATCGTTACAATTCCGTTTCATTACTAGACAAAAATCGTTGATTGTTACACCTGGCGCATTGTGGTCACTATCCAGTAGAACAAAATTGTTTCCCACCCAGCATCCACTCCGTTGATCTCTCAACATGGCCAACAACTTTTAAATGAGTTTTATCGAGAATCAACAACATGAAAATAATTAAAACAATGAAATTACATTAAACTGAACATATGAAACATTGTGCGGAGTCAAAGACACGGCCGTGAACACACAAAGTTACATAATTAAGCGAGTTTAATTTTCTTGTACAAGTTATATTCGAGATGTTCAGTTGTATTTACAGAAAGTAACGGGTAAATATTGAGAACGGGCGCGCTGAGGTATCTCTTTAATAGCAAACTAGTATGGAATGCATTTCTTTTTTTGAAATAAGTATATACAGTCTTTATTCCACAGTTTTATTGTATAACCTTCTTGGAGCTTAACATGATCGATTATGTTTTATAAAAATGGCCAACAATTCTAAATAAATATAACGAGATAAGAAATAAACTATAGAAACCACATGGTTAAATAAAAATCTAAATAATATATAAGGGTTTAAATGACACGTCCGCTCCCTACCACACTCCATACTCCCTACATACATTATAAAATATGTTTAAATGTAACTTATTACCAGAATATTTGTATTATCAGAAGTTTGGACGAACAAGATTTTGACATATAAACATCAATGCGCTCATTTAGTAAATGATAGCCGGTCAAATTTTCTTATTTTATAAAAAAAAACCGTCAGATTTTAATCGCTAATAATGCGATAACAACAATTGAGATCATAATGGATAGAACACGGTTTGTTTAGTGTTTGTTTTACTTATGACGTCACGGGTATGAAGTAAGCGCCTACTCGTGATTGTTGTGAATTAGCGTTATTTAATTACATATAATAGAGTACGCCTTTAATTAAGACGTTGATTCGGTGCCATTATAAAGACCTTGAAAACCACTAGGAGTCAGACTTATACAATTTAAAATATTCGATGCAAATATGTAAAAGTCGTTGGTGTTAAATTGAAAATTACAAATACATATAAATGATGTCATCTAACATCAGTCGTTAATATGTGTGTATTAACGTATATCAGAGGAACAGACACATAAAAAACAGTTTAAAAAACCTAAAATCTCCAACGCCGAGCAGATGCGGAAACTAGAAAAATATCGACGATGGAATGAAAAACCGCGCAAAACAGAGCCTTGTCATGATTTTATCTCGACGTTAATATGAAAAGTCCACATTACAAATCTACGCCTGAACTTCTTTTTCTAAAATAATTTGGCACACACGTCTACTTCGGATACCACTTAACCAACTCAGCACATTTAGATAATTGAATATCTGTCACCAAGCACCTATGTATGTTCCAACAGTTGCACTTAAGAACCAGTTACCGCTCTAAGTAATTTAACATTAGGTGAGATTATGGTAGACGCTAAGACAATAAATATAATTTAAAAAATGTGGAAAAAAGTTCCTAGCCATTTCGCTATAACGCAATTATTTAGTGCAATATTACACAGTATTTAATTGAACAAATACAACAAGAAATGCGTCTCCATACTTTTGGAGCTTCGACACCACTTAATTTGAATATCCAGCAACAACGGAGTGTTTAATAAAACATCCAGTTTGATTTACATCCTCGCAAATCTGTACCTTTTGCGCTTTATTTAGTGTAAACACGCCCTCACAGCGTTACCTACGTTCCGCGCCATTTTGAATTTCATTCGCAATTACGCAATTTAAATTTTACGTTTCTTTACGCGATGTTGAAACACTTTTTTTTTATTAGCATAAGAAGTATTTATTTACCGACTTTTACAATTACTGGTATTCGAGTAAAGAATTTTGATCTCCTTTGACATTAAATATATTACTTCTTATATTAATTCTTTTCTTTTATTTTTGACAACTAATCTACTAGTAGATTATTACTGCCATTTTCGAGTAGGTAACGATATTACAAGTTTATAGCGATTGTGGTGGCGTGCATGTGTGCACGTAAAGGCTAGGTGTATAGCCGTATGTAATAGTAAGTAAGTCAGTAATTAAACGCTTGTCTTTAATATCGGATGTATCATTTTGAAATCCCAACTACCACGTGACACGATTGTTTCAATGAACTAACAAATTGCAAGTGGCAAGTCAGTGTGGATTACACTCCATTGCACTATTTCTCATCCACTTCACAGTTGCACAATAACCAAAATATATTACGCAAAGCACCACCAACATTAAAAAGAAAATAGTATTATATAACACAAGATTATAAATGAAATATAAATCTATTACATGATATTCCAAGATCCCGTCAAAATTCATTTACAGTTTTGCAAACATGGCCATTCGAGTAAAGAATGTTGACCTCCTTTGTCATTGAATATATTTTATTTATCATCTTTTTATAAAATGGTAACATGTTGGCGCCCAAATCTTCGCCAATGTCACGTATGTAGATAGAACGTAAAGATGACTTTTCTTTTTTTTCCACCTTAGTTTTATATTGTCCTAGTACCTTGTCAGCAACTTCATTTTTTTAAGTCAATTCAAAATTGACGTTGCTGATAAATCTGAAGTGTATTACTTAAAAGTGCACATTGTATTTACTAGTAAAGAAGATTTAAAAGATTTATTGTAGTTTGTAAAACACACTGATTAAATAAATGAAACTATATTCACTATCGAAATTTTACAAGTAATTTATAAGAGAGTTTTTTGCGACATCTTCGAATGTCATGTAGTGGATTTTCATAGTCTTGTGTTATTTGGCTCTATATTTTGTAATGTTGGTGTTGTTTTACGTAATATAGCTTGGTTATTGTGCACAAGTGAATTGAATGAGAAATAATACCATGGATTCTGACTTGCCACGAAAACTCACTGGAAAGTTCTAACAAGAGGGCCACCAACTAGTTAGTTCATTGAAATAATTGCAAGAAACTTATTTATTACCTACTCGATAATAACAGTAATGAACTACCATAAGATTGTTACCAAAAATATAATAATTAATTTATTATACTCCTTGGGGTGTAAGGGATGTCGAATAACATCGAAGAATTGAGACATCCAAGCCAACCTCGCCTGCACGTGGTGCACCCTGCTGAATAACGAACAACGCAATGGCGAAAGCGGGGTGGTAGGGTTTTACAGCCCGACTGGGTCGCTATGTATATGTATATGGCGAAAAAGCCCGTCATAGTGATTCGCTTCTGCGAGTCGCGTTTCGGGATCAGCCTGTGCATATCCAGCCTTTTGCAGGCCGGCATGACAGCGGCGACCGGCGATGGATAATGTGTCACTAGGTGGTCGCCATTGTATTTGGACTGTACTGTGCTTACCATCAGGCACAGTGCAGTAATTTTGCCGTGCTACAATAAAAAAAAATATGCAGAAAGAGCCTGTGAGTAAAATTCGTTTAAAAATAAATCTTAAACGAAATTACACGAAACAAACGGTTGTCTAGATAAAAGAAGTTCAAACGTTAGGGGTAGAAATAAAAGGCAAATCGGAGGCTGCTAGGTACGAAACACCTCCTAATAAAAATTCCTACAAATCAATACGTTCTGTTTTACGCTTTTTGTATTGTATTTTATTCTGTTATTCGCCTCCGTATCGTGTTAAAGGGACAATTCCGGGATCTAGTGAGCTTGTACTGCGACTTAACATTTTTGATCGTTGTAATCCATTAAAGAAAGGCATTGTGTATTGAATTTTTAATTAAATTTGACAATTTACGACACTGTTATTTATTCTTCTATACTATATGTATATAAGAATGTAAATTTGACGTGCCTGTATTTTTTTTATTCAAAGAGATTTTTGTAAAAAAAATATTGCAAGTATCAAGTAATGAAATATATTTCAATCAATTTTAGAAATGTCTGTCTCTCTGCTTGTTTGTATGAACACACATCACTGCTAAAATACTGAGTTAATGATAAAACCTCTCCAAAAAAATCATAAAGCATATATTCGACTAACATTTAGTATTTGTTTCATTAAAATCGCTCAGTCTCACAAGTCTCATGAGCCGAGTTGGACATGCATATGAGAAATCGTTTTTGAGATATGACGGGGTGAAAAGTGGATTCAAATGGTTCGTGTAATATTACACATGGTAGCGCGCGCTCGTCATAGCTTGAACTTGGCTTGACACGCTACCGCTATTTTTTTTCGTGGTTCTGTTTGCTTAATTAATTTAAAGTATACGTGTTTTTATATCCTCCTATTTTTTTTCTTCATATTTTCGATAAAGTATAGCAATCATTGTGCAATGTAAATTTCAATGATGGTCACTAACGATTTAATAGATACAATTAATAACTACTTAGAGATAGTTCTTGGTCAATAATTTCAAAGGCTTCAATTACGAACGGCTCTGCAACAGTCAACGATGGCAACGACATCTGTAACATGTTTGGCTCCTTTTTCGCATCAGTATATGACTCTCATTCCCAACCTAATATTACGAATGATGAGTTTGACTTTGACAGCCTTACGAGCTTACAACTAAATATAGAGGAAGTCCATACAAAATTAAAACATTTAGACATATTCAAGGGAGCCGGTTCAGATAAAATACCACCATTATTTATTAAAAATTGTTCTGATCAATTAGTACACCCTATTACTTGTATTTTCAATAAATCTCTCGATACAGGTATATTCCCTGTACAGTTGTACTTGTTGTTGTAAAGTGTTGTGTTGTAAGTTGTACCGATTCATAAAGGGGATGCCAAAAACTTAGTAAACTCTTATAGACCGATATCCATACTTCCAATTCTAGCAAAGGTTTTTGAATCATTGATCTGTCCAGTAATACAAAACTATTTTAAAAAATACATTTCTTGTCATCAACATGGTTTTATTTCGGGAAGGTCAACCAGTACTAACATGGTACTGTTTCTCGAAGAAATAATCAACTACGTGGATATAAATAAACAAGTTGATGTAATTTATACAGATCTCGCGAAGGCTTTTGACAAAGTTTCACATCAACTACTTCTCCAAAAACTTTCAGCCTACGGTTTTGGTGGATCAATCCTCAAATGGCTAAGCTCATATCTAGAAAATCGCACATTCAATGTTGTTGTAAATGGGTATACGTCCAAGTCATTTAAAATTTCGTCAGGTATTCCGCAAGGCTCACATTTAGGTCCGGTTTTATTTAATATATTCATCAACGATCTGCCACAAAACTTAATTCATTCTACCCCATTCCTGTTCGCAGATGATCTGAAAATAGCCCGTGCAATAGAGTCACAGAATGACGCAGAATTACTACAACAGGACATAAATAACCTTACTGATTGGTGCGTCAAAAATGACATGAAGCTCAATATAAACAAATGCATACACATGATATTTACGCGTAAACATATAGTGAATTATTTTCAATATAATATGCACGGGACGATCTTAGAAACAAAAGACCTCGTACGCGATCTAGGAGTGTTATTAGACCGTAAACTTTCCTTTTTACCTCATTTGGAGAATCTAACTACAAAAGCAAGTAGAATACTGGGCTTCGTTATTCGTAATTCTAAACGATTTCAAGATCCTAAAACTAAGATTTCTATATATAATACATTAGTAAGAAGCACCTTAGAATATTGTGCAGTAGTATGGCGTCCACATTACGCAACACATACTTTGCGTTTAGAACGAATACAAAAACGGTTTGCTAGGCACTTAGCTTATTCCTTAGGTACCAAGAAAAGAGACTTTAGCTATCGTAATATATTAAAGCAATTCAAAATTGAAACCCTGGAAGAGCGTAGAAACATTCTTGATTTAGTTTTTTTGTTTAAGCTCTTCAACAATTATATAGATAGCCCTGAATTACTGAGCATATTTGGATTTCGTATTCCTTCTAGATATCCTCGTCATACTATTAACCTTTTCAATTCTCCTTTTAGAAAAACTGTTTTAGGTAAAAATTCTCCAGTGTCCAGAATAAGTAACTTATATAATAAATACAACAACTTAGATATATTTGGTATAATATTGTCAAAATTTAAATATTTAATCAGGTATAAGAATTGCTAACATACATAATTTTTCGTTTTAATTCAATTTATGTTATAACATGATAATGTCTTCACTTTTAATTAATGTGTACTATGCAAGTTGTGTTTACTTAAGAAATTGTACATCGTACTTAATGATTAAAGTAATAATTTTGTGTTTAGAATAAGCCGATGTAACAATTATTGTAAACCTATTAAATAAATAAATAAATAAAATAAATGATTTAGATAATAACGGAGATAAAAAACTATGTTGCAATCATGTTATTACGTGAATTATTACAATATCAATAGAGTCTTCGCTTATCATTAAAATATTTTTATCTTAAATTATACAATTAAAACTTAAGATTTTATAAAATTGCCTCATTCGTAATTTTAATTATAAGTTTACTTATGTCGGATCCTTTCAGGGCCATATAATAATAACAATCCCACTTTAGGACTATATGTTGATGTTATAAGGACCTATAAGAACATTGGTTATGGTGGTAATATAACTTTATTGCAACTGTAGAATGCGTAGTATGTAAAACTGACTCTTACAGCAAATGTGTATGTATGAGGTGGTCGCTGTTCTTCTGCAAGTGTGCTGCATCTACTATTAAATATGACACTAACAATGACTTCATTGGTAAAAAATATCAAAATGATTAAATCGCAGTATTTTAGTAACAGAATAGAATACACGTTGGATTCCGTGTTCTGTCTTTGCGATTTGCATGCCCACGTGCGTGTGTGTGTGCGATATAAAGGAGCTAAATGCCGTGGGGTGTGAATCGAACGTTTAACGTTGTATTTATTGGCACGTAGTACGATTGGCAAAAATTCCAATAAAAGTCCCCGATGGGCGCCGAGAAAAGAATAATGTTTAATTTGTACAATGAGAACGGACTCGGTGATTTATTGTCCCTTCTTTTTTATGTACGTTTGATTGGAGGGAATTAAATGTTTTCCGTTTCATGTCTCGCGTATCTCGGTATGTCTTTGTTGGGATATGCTAACAGGAAATTATGCAGTAATTCCATTCAATCGAAAAACTATTTCTTATTTCCTTACAATTATGTGTCCCAAAACGTTTTTATTTTGAAGTTAAAACTTCTTTGAGCAATATTTTCTTGGCAGGAGATAAACTTATGATTTCGCGTAATGACATGCTAGTAAGCGTGGTAGAGTTTGAAGGTGGTAGAGCCACGCTGTAGCTATTACTAGTTTCAGCATGAAAGGGTCGGCTCGTCCGGGGTAATACCACCCTCTCACAGAACACCGACGTGAAGTAACTATGCTTGCATTGTTGCGTTTCGTTCGGTCAGTGAGAGCGCCGGAGGCCCACCTCCTTTCCCCCTTTTCCTTCCCCCTACGCCTCCCCATACACAGGCTGGCAACGCACTTACGACTCCCCTGGTGTTGCTAGTGTCTATGAACGGTGGTGATCGCTTAACATCGGGTGACCCACTTGTTCGTTTGTCGCCTTTTGACATAAAAAAAAGCGTGATCGAATGTATTGTGCTTAACGTGCGTAACGCGTAGTATAGATAGGGGTCCGTGTACATGTAATATTGATATTTTGCAGCTCATCATACGTTTGATCTATAAATAGGCTTTATAGAAATGTATATAATAATTGCTCCAAGTGCCAATATATGTGATAAACCACACGAACGGTAATAATTTCAGTAAACTGTTTCTGAAATTTAAACTTTTTGTCATTCATACTATAATTGATATGAAAATTCAAAAGAGAACACATTTATTTCATTGTTTACAATTTTCACTTCTAGCGGCAGTATAAATCGTCATTTATACAATATCTACCAGCTAATCAATCTTCACTTTTTGTGTGATTAAACTTAAAAAAAAGGAATAATTCGCAGAGAAAACAAAAAATAAACACGGAAACATCACTCATCCAAGCAAATTCACATAGTAGACCAATATCTATGTAATATACAAAACATTAACAGATCAAAGATTTTGACGCAAAAACATCGTTTCATAATCTCTAGATCGTTGAACGTTCATATTGTTTTGACTCGTAAAGGTATATACATATTGTTACGTATGTAAAATTAGTATGGTGTCTGAATTGCGATCACCATACAGCAAATTTAGTAGCCTTTATATTGGCAAGTTTAGGTATCGCTCGTTCCGGTACAGGAGACCAGTAATTAAAATATTATAAATTCGAAAGTCGGTTTGTTTCTTACGTATTCACCTCTTAACTGCTTAACCAATGATAATGAATTTTTGCACACACGTTGTCAGGGATATAGAAAAGGGTTTAGGATTCCTGTACTTTTGTAATGTACTTTTTCTGAGAGATAGATCAAATCATTATTAAAGTGAGTGAAGCCGCAAACAAACGCTATAATATATGAATTAACACTGTAATATTCTCCTCGTTATAAATTTATATATAAGCAGATGAATATGAATCTGTTAAGTATTTTTTCTTCTCTGTTTGTCATCCGATTTTCTTTATTTATTTATTTTTTGTTTAGTACCCATTAGCAAATTTTAGGACTATCAAGGACTATAATAAAATTGTGTGGTTTTATGAAACCACAATGCAGGTGAAACATTTTTCGGATCGTAGGCGTTTAACTGTACATTTTCGGAAAATTATTCAGGGCATTAAAATCCCGTTTAATTTTGAATGTGAAATCAATAGAGGACAAGATATTCAACTATAAATTTTCATTTCAATCTGCGTATTAGAGTATGTAATACATAATATATGCAATCATTGAGATGATAGACGCATGTAAAAAATTTACCACAATATTTATTTAAATCGTTAAATCATTTTGAATTGAGCCATGGGCGCCGCCGTAATGGCCTAAGCTGCTCTCCAGAGCGCCTTGCGCTTTACCCATGCCCCCCGGCCGTGCGCCTGCTGTAATGCGACATGCGATAAATGGACGAAAAAATTTGAGACGATGGGAAAAAAAATTCACTTTAAAAATATTGTGTAAAGAGTTTTTTTTAGCAATTACCGAGTAAAAACCATTAGTTATAAGTCTCTATTCGTCATACTTTACGATCCTTAAGTCTACTAATTCTACAATATTTGTACAGTTCAAAACAAAAGAATTTCAATAATATTTAACAATAAAAATTCATAAGTTATGCACAATAATCGCCCACTGGACGGTCACTACTAAACAATAATTCTGCAATTTACACGAACTAAACCGCAGGCACTACTAGTATAAGATATGTCAAGTAACTTAAATAACCATTCAGAACGCAACTTTATCAATCTATACTTAGAAGTTATACACGAATTTTAACATTAGACTTACAATAGGTAATGTTATGTAGGTAGTTAAATATAACAT